>AWUE01015280.1:0-11263 GCA_001974825.2 Corchorus olitorius
GATCTTCATCAGCTGGAGCTGGAATTGGCGTATAATGTGGCCAATAGTAAGCGTAATCATGGATTGTCTTCACAGATGGACCATTGAAGAAGTGCTTTCTTCAATTGGCCATCTGGATTGTTTGGTGAGGTAACAATTTCGATGACATTCTCTTGAGAGTCTCCATTATTGTTAATCTTGTACAATGAAGTATCTCCATTGAACTTAAAATCCTCGGAGTTGAAGAACTCAGTTTGTTCTCTGTAAACAGGATAGTATGGAGCTGAGGCTACCACTTTGGAAGGTGAAGATGAATCAGAATGACTAGTAGTGCCAGTGGAGAGGGCATGGACTGCGGCATGAAGAAGTTGAGTAGATCCAACACCAAAAATGATGAACCTTCCTTCCGTGACAGCATTTCCAATCACGGAATGAAGTTTCCGAATTTGAGTGTCGAGCTCTTTCAAGATGAGAGAGCCGTCATTGTATTCATAGCTCATGCGATGCCATCCAGGAACCACAATGGTGCTGCTTGCGGCATGCTTCACCCAAAAGGGCTCTAGGAACATAGGATCTCCACTGCAGAGAATGAGAGGTAACAACAAATATGTTAATAACAACATTTTTAACCATTTGGTGCAATCATGTTCTGAAAATAATTGATGTGAAAAAGAAATATATATAGCAGAGGTAATTAGTATTACCTGTCAGCATCAGCAACACAATGTGGTAAGAATTGAGAGCAGTCAGGGCCACCGTAGCAAGCATTGCACTCACAAACAGGTTTTCCGGTAAGAATTGATCCTTCCAAGGAAACTCTTCCATGTCCTGAACATGATGAGATTGATGCCACGGCTTCAGCTTCTGCTGCAGCAGTTTTTGTCCAGCTTTGCTCCCACTCGCCATGAAGGTAGAGGCTACCAAATAAAAGATTAAGTACCAAAGAGCAAGCTAAGAAAATTATGTACTTGAAGCTTGTAATCTTAGCCATCTGTTTGCCTATTCTTTTCTTCTTGTTTTCCTTGTAACTTCTTTCCTTGTAAGTGTTAAACTGATATCTGTGTACTGGGCAGGAATGCTAGCTGCTGCTTTATATATAGGAGTGGCGGATGATTAAGATCACGTTTAAAATGGGAAATTAAACTTTATTAGTATTAAAATATTAACAACACTCGTTTTTTCGACGTTCAAACGCGGTTGTAATAAGACAAATGAAAACTGCTAATTGACTTGCTCCTGGTTAATCAATAATTACATACGCCGATACATCCTATATGTTTAGTGTAATGTATATTAAAAAAAATACACTAATAGTACTATAAACTATGCTGGTAATGTGAGCTACGTACGTGTTTTTTATTTTTTATATACTAGTTTTTATTTTCACGGACGTTGCACGTTACCCATTGTGTTTAAATTAAAAAAATAATAGTTGAAATTAATTATAAATAAAGCGATCAAAACTTAATCCAAACTCGATAACACATCCAACTGACCGAACCCGATTTGACCAGAAAAAGTAAACGACCCAAACCTGTTTTATCCAAACCCGACAAACCCATAACCCGAATGACCCAAGAATATTATAAACTAAAATTATATTTTATTCAATAAGATCAAATTGTTATAACCATTCTAAATTATCATTTATTCAATAAAATTTATATTATTGTTATAGTTTTATTAAATTTGCTAAATTTCATGAATATAAGTATTATCAGTTCTAGGAATAATTTATGATAAATTTATAATTAGTAATTTATTTTTTTTACATAATGATAAAATAATAATAATTAATTAATAATTTCTTGACAATTTTTTCTATTAGATTTTACTACCGTACTAATAATCTCACCCGTAAGGGTTGTAATTTTATTTTCATTTTTATGGATACTTATATTATTAATTAATTTATAATTTTAATTGATGTAATGAAAGAACATAAATTTGGATATATATAACCAATATTATTTGAACACATACTCCCACTTCATAATTAATTATGTATATAATATTCAAAATTAATATATAAAGGGACACATGTCAACTCTTTAACCTCGTATATGCAGTTTGCTAAACTTCATCGGTAGTCGATTGTAAAATAAATCGAATAATTAAGATATTAAATAAATTTAAGAACTAAACATTAAAAAATTCAAGTCTGACCCAATTGATCTGAGTCATAGAGCCGAAAAACCCATAACCCGAATGACCAAAAACCCGAGTGATCTAAGGGCAAAACTCGAACCCGCCTGACCCTAAACCCGAGACCCGAATGACCTGAACCCAGAAGATCCGAAATCTGAATGACCCGAGAAAATTACCTGACTCATTTTAGCTAAACCCCGATGACCCAAACCCGAAACCCGTCCAACCCACCCAATTGATTCCTCTAACCTTATAAGTCAAATGAAATAATTGCATGTTACTCTTTTAAAAAAAAAAAACTTTAAAATTCTTGCCATACACTTCAATACATTAAAATACCAATACACACTCTAAAAATAGAAAAAAACCAATCACAATAATTAAATTTTCAATAAATTTTAACTTAATTATTTTAAAAGAATGAATAATTGATGATTAGGCAACTTATTTTAAATTTTAAACTTGATAATAATACTTTTATTAGTTTATATTATAAAATTGAAATGGGTCCAGAACTATCAAAAAGTTTTCAATTTTTTAAAATTAAAATGATAAAAATAAAATATTTATAAAAATATTGAATTAAATTAAATTAAATAGAGTTTTTAGCAGAATAACTGTAAAAACTTATTTCTAACAAAAAACTGTAAAATTTAAACAATGTCATTTAAGAAATATATTTTAAAAATTCTAATATATCTAATTTTTTTTTATTAAATTAGTAATATCGTAAAAATAAAATAGGTATAAGGATATTAGATTTAATTAAATAAAAATAGAGTTTTTAGTTGAGTAAAACTATAAAAGTAAAATTAATAAAATGGTAAAAATAAAATAGTTATGAGGATATTAGATTTAATTAAATAAAAATAGAGTTTTTAATTGACTAAAACTATAAAAATTTAAACAATGACATTTAAGGAATGTATTCTAAAAATAAGGGTATGATAGGCGATTCAAAAGTTTAATAAGGGATAGGCAATTCAAAAGTTTTACAAAAGTCGTACTTTTATATATAGTATAAATTAAAATTTTATATATAGTATAGATTAAAAATTAACAAATCAATTAGAAAGCAAATCCATATTGTTAACTCCGAAGGCTTCTAGGAAAGTTGCCTACTGCTTGATAGTTTGATTTGTTAATCACAAAACTTAAAACTCCAAACTAGACTTAATTAATTATCCCATAACCATAAGGTCAGAGAAAAATCTAATTGCTAGATTTTTTTGGGCCCTATTTCCCCTTTGCGGCTCCGCGGCCCTAATTTAATTTAATAAGATTATAAGAAATTATAATTAGGTTAAACACTTTACCACGTTATTTATGATGTGAACCAATAAAAATATAGTAATTTATAAATGAAGCTAAAAAACTAAGCAATTTATAACTACAACAAGAACTAGAATCATTTTATAATTATGTCCTAATTAATTTCATAAATAATAATATATCCTATAGCCATCATATATCTTCTAGAGAACTTGGAGTGAATTACAAATTTAAGATGGTATAAATTAACTTTATTAGGTGAGTTTGTTTTGATCAACTAACTATGAAAAGTAACGATTTGGTTATTTAAGTTTATATAATATAATATTTTGGTCACTCAACCCTTAATCTGCTTATATGGTACATTCATATTATCCGTTATCCCACTTGCAATGATAATATGACAGACCATATCATTCAAGATATCACCTGACATGATGACATGATATGAAAATGTCATCAAACATTCCATGTAGCATAGCAAATCATCATGTTATGTGATTGAGTAACCAAAATATTTAATATTACAAATATAAGTGACCAAAACACTACTTTTTATAGTTAAATGACTAAAACGGAAACACACCTAAAATTAAGTATCCACTTATGTAATTAATTTACCCTTTAAAATTTATTCCATTTATGTAAGTTAAGTATCTATGATTTCTTTAATCTAATTACAGATCATGATGTGGGTCCATCTCAACAACCCATGCATTTAGCCCCCTAACAAAATAACCATTTTATGCCAATTAGAAACAAACTTGAATACAATCCCAACCTAACATGCTAAATTAGAGTACATATTTTACATGTGGTATAAAATTTCAAAATAACATACTTATTCCAAATCCAAGCCTAATTGAAACCAATGGCTTAAACAACCCGACCATTTGCCACCTTTCCGTCCACATTGACAGTCAAATTTTTACAGCAAAAAGGAAAATTATATGAGATTAAATTCTATTAGAATCATTCTAAAAATGAGTGGTTTTAGGATTCCATTAGGATGGTGTCATCTAATTAAATCTTATCAAATTTGAATCATCATCAAATCCTAATTTACACCCTACCACACCTGATTAAATCATCATCAAGAATTTATATATCTTGGTTTTCTAGTCTTTTTTAAATAACTTATTTTTCTCACAACTTAATTTGGATTTGTTTTAAACTAATCAAATTAATTTGCCACTAATAAAGAAAAAAAATCCATTTCACATCCAAAACCAATGTTAATGTGAAAAATAAAAAGTCACAAAGACAAAAAAAAGTTAATAAAATTTATCAAAAAAAGTCACGGTGCAAGTAAAAAAAAAAAGAAGTAAGTTAAAAATAAATTTTTTTAAAAAAATTATTCAATTTTAACTAAGGTTAAGATGAAGTTAAGTAATTAATAAAAATTTAATTAAGTGTGATAGGGTGTAAATTAGAATTTAATAATGATTAAAATTTGATTAGATTTGATTAGGTGACATCATTTTAGTGGAATCCTAAAACCACCACTTTTTAAGATGATCTAATAGAATTAACATCCTAATAGAATTAACACTCAAATTATATTCATATATAATATATAGTATTATTAACTTAAATTATTCGATCTTAAACAATTGCAAGGTGCTTCGGCCGCCCTTAGGCAGGAGGAACGGACATCAACTTTATGTCGTTTGGGATCGTGCAAGAATTAATAAGTGAGTGTAAAACAAATTCAATATACCGATACTATAGATCAAAACCAATCGTTGTAGATGATTTCAGAGATCTGATATTAATCAAAGGAAAATTTCTTCTTTGTCAAGTTGAAGAGGAACTTGTTTAACATATCATATATTCCCTCCGTCCCACAATGTTATTTGTCAAATACTCTCTCAGTCTCATATTATCTGTCCCTTTTGGGTCAAAGTTTCTTAACTTTGACCTTTAATTATAAAAAAATTATATAAAAATAAATTTTTAAAAATTATGTTTTGATTAATGTAAGTCTTAAACTCTTCAAAACAGCCATCAGGCATTTGGCCTGGTGGTAGAGTACTGGACTCTTAGTTCCAGCCTACCTAGACCAAGAGGTCTTAGGTTCAACTCTCACGGAATGTGAGTTTCTCTCACGGAATGTGAGTTTGTTTGTAATTTGTTTGTTTATTTGGTAGGTATGTAGTTGATAGTTTCTAGTTTGGGTTGAATTCTCATTTAGATGTTTGGGTATAGAGATTTATTTGAATTGTAATGAGATTTCACTGGGTTTGTTTGTTGGGGAAGAGGTTTGTTGGCTCATAGATTAGCATTTCGGTATTGTAGCTAATCATGTAGCGGTGTACGGGTCTTCCTGTGCGTTTGTAATCCCAATCTCTTTAAGAAATGAAAATGATTCTTATCTCAAAAAAAAAAAAAAAATCTCTTCAAAACATAATTTTTGAAAATTTGATTGTATATATATATTTTTAACTAAAGGTCAAATGTATGATTAGTTTGACCGAAAAACAACAGATAATATGGGACGGAGGAAGTATATGTTAACGTTTTCTTAGTAAACTAATCTCATTTTTATTACTAATATTTCTCACAAAATTATAAAATCTATAAATTTTTCTAAAAATATAAGATTTGAAAAGTTTAAATCTTAATAAAATTGCATACTTTGTAAATAAGTTTTCAAAAATAATGATCAGAGATGAATATTTGACCAACAAGACAAAAGATTACGCTTGTGCTTGTGGCACAAAATGAGTATATCATTTTGAGATTAATCTTTTACTCTCAATATTTTTGAACAGTACCATATACTTATTATATTAATCTATTAATACTACATGGGACAGTGGGAATATATTTTATTGAATAAATTAAAGTAGCTTTCATTTTATAATGTTTATCTTTTAAGTTCGTCAGAGTTTAGAGTACATAGTAGTCAGTACTAGATTGGCTAAATCTATTTTTGAAAGGTTGTTAATAAGTAGTAGTATATATTATGAAGTATGAACACAATCTATTGATAGATTTATTTGGTTTTTAATTAAGAAAAGCAATGTGTACTAATATATAGTACCAAAAATAAAACTAAATTTTCGCACGCAGCAAACAATTAAATATTAGATTATAATTCCCTAAAAAAATATTAGATTATATAGAAAGGAAAATAAAGGTTGACTTTGTCTAAGATTATGTACTCCCTCCGTCTCTTGATATATGTCCACTTCTAGAAGGATTTTTTGTCCCTATTTACATGTCTACTTTTGATTATTAAAGGTTAATTTTACTTATATATCCCTAATCAATACACCACTTTCTCTACTATCTTGAATGCAAACTCATCAAATAAGTCAATCACCATTTAGTATATCTTGGAAGAAGAAAGAAGTAATTATAAAGGGGAACTATTAATTCATGGAAAGAGAAAGGCTAAAAATGAAAGAAACTACTAAATTTTTATAGAAGTTAGTAAAAAAATTGTTTTTCTTAATTAACATGAAACGGTTAAAAATGACATCTAATAAGGGACGGAGGGAGTACTAAATAGAACGTCGAGTTTGTTTATTTAGGGAATAGTTAAATTATATTCCCTCTATTGCTCATTATAAGTTATTGATAACTAAAATCTTCAACCAAGAAAAGTAGTTAAAAGTTAGTTTGTAAATTTTATGCATATTTTAGTTTACTTTCCCATAACACCCTTAATTAAATATTCATTCTCTTTCTTTAATTAAAGAAAGGTAGATTTTGAAAATAGGTAATTAATACTTTCTTGATAGTGTAAAATGACAAATAAAAAAGAACAAAGGATGATGACTTATAAACAGAAACAAAAAGAGTAATTAAGCACATACTAAATTGCATGTGCGTTGCTACTAACTACAACATGGAATGTTACGTTCATATTAAACAACCTTTTTCTTTTGGTAGAATAGTAAGCAACCTTATATTCATATTAAACAACCTTCCTTGTCCTTAAGTGATTTATATTTGATGCACCATTTGTGTATATAGTGGCATAGCTAGACATTTACTTAAGTGGAGTCAAAATTTGTAGTACATTTTTTTCCACCATATAAATAAAATAAAAGTTATACATGTAAAATTTAACAATTCTACTTATATATATATATATATATATATATAAACATAGGATATCTATAACATCAATTAAAGTTGGAAAGGAAATTACCTTTTGTCCAGCTATAAGATGCACCACATTCATCCAGGAACAAATTATCAGGGGTATTTCGGTATTTTCATACTTGGTTTTTTTGTTATTTTGATTGAGGAACGAGGGCGTTTTGGGAAGTTTGTAAAAAAGTAACCCTTCGTGGGTCCATTCTCCATAAAGAAATATTTTTTTTGGATTATTTATCGAATGATCCTCATACTTTTATGTTTTATGCTATTTAATCCTTTACAATTATGAGTTGAACGATTTAACGCGTCGGCCTTTATTTTTGTATTTTTTATTCTATTTGTCCGATTAAGGTGATTCAACTGTCTATTAAAAGGTAATTTCATGATCTACAACTTTCATGAAGAACTCAGAAGCGAATTTTAATGTTTTGAATTTGATTCTAAAAAATGCTTATGAAATTTTGTGGTCTCGATTGCCGGTCTATCTAATATTGTATAATTTTTGGTCCATTTGTCCGATTGAGGTTGTTCGAGTGTCGGTTAAAAGGTTATTGTGTAATCTACGACTTTCGTCATGGGTCTGAAAGCTGAATTTGATTAATAAGTTTCGTGGAGAGTTCAAGAGGGAATTTTTATGTTTGGTCTCCATAAACAAATATTTTTTTGTTGGATTATTTATCAAATGATTCTCATACTTTTACGCTTTATGCTTTTTAATCTTTTACAATTATGGGTTGGGCGATTTAATGCTTCGGCTTTTATTTTTGTATTTTTTTGTTCTATTTGTCCGATTAAGGTGATTCAAGTGTCTATTAAAATGTGATTTCATGATCTAAAACTTTCATGAAGAACTCAAAATTCAATTTTAATGTTTTGATTCTAAAAATTGCTTCCGAATTTTTGTGGTTTCGATTGACGGTCTATTTAACATTGTATAATTTTCGATCCACATGTCCGATTGAAGTTATTCAAGTGTCGGTTAAAAGTTATTACATGATCTACGACTTTCATGAAGGACTCGAAAGCATTTTGTCTTAATTAGTCATGTCAAGAGCTAGAAATCTGCTATTTCATTCATGAAATAAATTTCTCATAAAATAATTTTTCTCAATCAAATTTTTTATCGTATCATAAATGAACCAAACGATTTGTATTATAAACTATTTCCTCATTGAGTTCTCACTTACACGGTTACACCATATACAGTCAACAAACACCTATAGATCAGATAATCCAAAACCAACATTCTAAATAATTTTTAAATAAAAGAATTTAGACCTTCTATTTAGGTAACTTAAATCATGGCTTCAAAACATTCAATATATATAATAGAAAATTGTGAGTGTCCTAAAAGAAACATCAAAATCTTCACAAACCACTTAATAAATATAATGAAACACGACATAAATAAGACAAAGGCTTAATCTTTCCATAATCTTCTCAATCCGTTGTGAAGCGCGGGTCAAATATCTAGTAGAAATTAACTTTATACATAATTAAAGGATAGTAGAGTTATAAAAAGTTGAAAAGAAAATAGTAAGATAAATGTAAATATTATAGTTTAGAAAAATAGGTTAAATTACGTAAACGATCACTTAGCTTTTAACAATGTTCTATTCTTGTCATTTAATTATAAAATGTAACGCTTTGATCATTTATATTTGTAAAATTAAATATTTTAGTCATTAAATCACAAATTATGATGATGTGGCTGCCATGTGTCAAGTCATCAAACATGACACGTAAGCAAATTGAGAGCTTAGTAACTAAAATATTCAATCTTACAAATTTATAGGTTGACCAAATCGTTACATTTCATAGAGCTAAAGTTAAGTGACCAAATTTGTAATTTAAATTTGTAAAATTAACGATTTGTTTATTTAAGTTTGTAAAATTGAATATTTTGGTCACTCAACCCTTAATTTGCTTATGTGGATCATTTATATCATCCATCATCCCACTTGACATGATGATATGACATGCTATATCATCTAAGATTTCACCTGACATGATGATAGGAAAATGTCATCAAACATTCCACGTTACATATCCAAATCATATTTGTTATATGATTGAGTGAATATTCAATATTACAAATATAAGTAACCAAAATGTTACTTTTTATAGGGTAAAAGTTTCATTTTGCCCCTTAAACTTGTAGCATTTGGATGCTTTGACCATGAACTTCAGTTTTGGACATTTTGCCCCCTGAACTCTCAACTTGAGTCTCCGTTGTCCCATGAGTAACAGACGTGAGGTCACATGACTAATGGCGTCGTACTAGCACTGATGTGGCGTGCCACATCGGACGGCTTAATGCCCTTTTTGCCCCCCTGAACTTGTATGGTTTGGACGTTTTGCCTCTTGAACTTTAATTTTGGATGTTTTATCCCCTAAACTCTCAATTTTGGACATTTAATCTCTCTCAGACGTTTTGCCCCACGGTTTTTTATAATACTCCGCCACGCCCCACTAAATATATTCTTTCCTATAAAATGTGTTTAATTAATTAAATTTTAATATAACAAACATTTTTTATAATATTTTATAACTGATAATAATAAAATAGTAATTTCAATAATCAAGTTAATTAAAATTTCAAAATTAACTTAAACATCTTTAAAAATATATAAAAATGAATTTAAAAAATATTATTATTAATATATATCGAGCGGGACAGAGCACAAAAAACATTCAAAATTGAGAGTTTAGAAGGCAAAATTTCCAAAATTGAAGTTTAGGGGATAAAGCGTCCAAATGCTATAAGTTCAATGGGCAAAATGGGATAGTTAAGTGACCAAAAAAGAAACTCATCTAAAATTAAGTGATCATATATGTAATTTACCCTAATATAATTAAGCATATTTTCCATATCTAAAGTAAAAAGTAGGAGTACTGGGCAAAAGGAAAAACTAAAAAAGAAATTAAAAGAGATTATATAAAGTGTGAAACGTAATTAAACAAGTTAATAAAGGGGCATATACTTGTCTTCTAGGTAGTTTAATAATGTTAAGTATCTGGTAATTAAGCACTGCACTTTTCAAAAAGCTAAAACTAAACAAAGAGGACATTCTGCAAACTATGTATGGGTAGAAATTGAGTATAATATTGATGAAGTGTGATTAACTAATATTGCCTAGCAACTACAAAAAGAATCAACAAATCAAAGAATGATATCTACGCTAAATTGTGAGTTGGGACTCATATTCCATTATCCCCCATATACTAATTGCTACCCAACATGTAATTATATGATGGCTGCTATTATAAATAGGATGACATGGTTGCTTCATCCAGAAAATGTGTTGTCAGCTCTTCAAGATTGTATTTGCTACTAACTTGGTCCCAATTGTAGCTAGCATTCAACCTTGTTGTCGCCATACTTCCCATAGTTTCATTTTGTGGCACATGAATTTCGCTGTCGACTGTATTCTCTTGAGATACCAACATTTGCAGCCTTTGAAGTAACAAATCGAAGTCATCATCATTCTTCACCAGGCTGAGGCGCACATATCTGCTCTCAGAACCGAACAAGCTTCCATCACGTCCGGTGACATTCACAGAGTTGAGCACTGCGTTGCAGTCTTTATCTTGTTCTCTTTCACACTTGAGCCATGCAAAAGCTGGAGAAGGAGCTCTTACTTTGTGGTGGAAAGAGCAGGTTGGGCTCCAGTTCCTGGATTGAAAATCGTTTTGACATTGACATAGTTTTGATCAGCTTCTCCAGCGGTTCCTCATTGTTTTGTATCCG
>AWUE01015283.1:0-13569 GCA_001974825.2 Corchorus olitorius
TATACATGTAACTATCTATATGGTTGTTAGCCATGTATATGAAACAAATGAAGAAAACATTTGTTAATTCCGAAAGCTTCTGGGAAATTACTTTCTTCTTTATCACTGCTTGGGAATTTTATTAATAAGAAAAGATCAGAAGTACTTATCCAATCCAGAAGAACTTTGTATGCTCTAGCTCTTCTCAATTTTATTATCTATACTATATATAAAAGTATGAATGAGGGGAACTTTATGTTTTCTGATTATATCCTTTTTTAAAATATATTTCTAAATTGTCATTATTAAATAATATTTTAATTATTTCACTTATTTTAATAATGAGAAATTTAGATTATCCTTATTAATTAGAATCCAACATGGCCAATAGGGATGCCTCAATCATCTTTAACATATAAATTTTCGTCCAAAACATTCTCAAAGTCGGTTTAGGAGAAGATCAATTTTGTCCAGAAATTTCAAGGGCAAAACCGTCTACCGAAACGGCAGAATTAAGTCTCGAGATAAACATAAAAGTTGCAGATCTCGGAGTCCTCTTTCCAACGGTATCTCATTTGATTTTGTCTAAGCTCTGAATCAAAAGTTATGAATTTTCTTCCAAGACTGCTCTTCTGAAGTCTTTTAAATAAAATTTAACAGTACTACATGAGGGCTGAATAATTACTGCATCATAATTACTAATTGGACTTTGACTCCTTCTTTGGGCTTCCATATTAACGAATTGGGTCTAAGAATATCAGATTTAGACTTCAAGACATCTGACTTGACAATTTGGATTTCATGGACTCAAACGAGTCTAATGGGCTTATTGGGCCGAAATGAGACAATATCAATAGTTTCTCCAAATCTATCTATACTATATATAAAAGTATGAATAATGTAAAACTTAATGTTTTCTGATTGTACCCTTTTTTAAAATATATTTCTAAACTGATATTATTAAAATTTATTATTTAAGAATTAATTATAAAATTTCAACTTGAACCGAATTATAAGTTTGAAGAATTGGTTTTCGTTGATGAGCATGTAAATTTCTATGAATAATGAGAAATTTTATGTTTTTTGATTGTACTCTTTTTTTCAAATATATTTCTACATTGTCATTATTCAAATTTAGTAGAATTTTATTATTTAAAAATTAATTAAAAATTTCAATTTATACCGAATTATAAGTTTGTCAAATTGATTTTCGTTGATGAACATGCAAATTTCCTTTACTATTATTTTTTGAATTTAATATTTTACTTTTACTTTTAATTTCAATTTTTTAAATGTCAATAAAAAGATTAAACTAATACTAACACGTATAATACTATTGTTAGTGAAGCTCCATCTCTTCGTTATATAATGTTTTGCCGCATCACTTTGTTCAATTGGAAATTATTGAGTTAGAAGAGTAGGTGATATTATGATTTTGATTTTCTTGTCTCTGTGTGGTTATCAAAATTTCATAAGATGCTTATTATAATTTCATGAGGCGGTTATCAAAATTTCATAGTGTGATTACCAAAATTTCATATGAAAGTTATCAAAATTTCATAGGATCAGGTTATTAAAATTTCTTAGGAAAGTTATTGAAATTTCATAGTGTGGTTATCACAATTTTATAGAAAGGTTATCAAAGAGATTATCAAAATGTCATATCGAGGTTATAAGAATTTCATAGTGTGGTTAACAAAATTTCATAAGGAGGTTACTAATATTTCATGGGGAGGTTATCAAAATTTCATAGTGTGGTTATCAAAATTTCATATGAAGGTTATAAAAGTCTCAATTTCATAAGGAGTACCAAAATATGATAGAAGGTTATCAAATCTCATAGAGTGATTGTCGATATTTCATAGAGATTGGATTATCAAAATTTATAGGAAGATTATCAAAATTTCATAGTGTTGTTATCAAAATTTCAAAGCGAGGTTATCAAAATTACACAATGTGATCATCAAAATTTCATAGAGGGGTCAACAAAATTTTATAGAGAGTTATCAAAATTTCATAAAGAGGTTATCAAATTTTCAAAATGTGATTACCAAAATTTCATAGTGGTATTTATAGGGAGGTTATCAAAATTTCATAGTATGGTTACCAAATTAGGAAGGTTATTAAACTTTTATTATGGAGTAATCAAAATTTCATAGTTTACTTTTCAAAATTTCATAAGAGGGTTATCAAAATTTCATAGTATGTAGACCAAAATTTCATAGGGAGATTAACAAAATTTCATAATGAGGTTATAAAAAAATCATAGGGAGGTTATCAAAATTTGTAGTCATCAAGATTTCATAAGGAGGTTATAAAAATTTTATAGGGAGGTTTATTAAAATTTTATAGGAAGGTTTATCAAATTCATAGCGAGGTTATCACAATTTCATAGTGTGATTATCAAAATTCCAGAGTGTGATTACTAACAATTCATATAAAGGTTTTTAAATATTCATAACGTGGTTATTAATATATCATATGAAGGTTATCAACATCTCATAGTGTTAGTTATCAAAATTTCATCGGGAAGTTGTCAAAATTTCATAGTGCGGTCTTCAAAATTCCTTAGAGAGGTTAACAAAATTTTGTAAAAAGATTTTAAAAACTTTATAAAAAGGTTCTTGAAATTCCATAGTATCGTTATCAAAATTTCATAGGAAGGTTATCAAACTTTCATAAGGAGGTCATAAAAAATAGTGTAATTATCATAACTAGATAATTTCCAGCGTGCTTCGTTGCGCGGATCCAGTTTTTTTATTCTTTTAATTATTATTATTTGTTTAGTGTTCTAATTGGTTGTTAATTTGTAAACTTGAAATATTGTAAACATGAATTAATATATAAAATCTCATTACAACATATGCAATTGTAGTAATAGCAGCAGCTACATGCTGCAGAGTTTGTATTGCGCCTTGAGTTTGAGCATTGAATCAAAGCTCACTAACTCATTTGATTCCATACAGGTATAGATACAGAATAGCATTAGTTCGAGTGTGTAATCCCTAAGAAAAACATGAACTTAGGTGTTAACTCATGCCATCTGCAATCCCTTGGAACCATCTTTTTACCAATCTCAATCTCAGCTGAGCTTGTGTGGCTGCCAGGGTCTGATATATAGCAACAGAAAACATTAAATATCAGAAATTAACTTGCATTAGTCAATTCACATTGTTTAAATCCATGACAATGATGATCAATATACCTCAAAGTAACCAGCTCCAAAGTTAACACCAAGTGCAAAGTTGCAAGCACAGGAGAGTTGGTCTTGACCAAAATCTATCATAAAATACAATATATCATAGAAAAGATGCTTGCTTGAAGTTGGTCTTGCCCAAATCTGTAGCAAAAATATTAAATCATATCTATCATTCTCCATTTTTTCCTTAATGCACGTATGGTAAAAGACTTAAGAGTAATATGGTATATACTATTACAATCGTCTTCACGTTTACTTGCTATTTAACATTTTTTGCAAATGATTCTTTTGAAAGCAGCTTTCATGGAACTTCCTGCTTCTGTTTTCATGAGCTTGGTCTTCAAGATCCTTCACAAAGAAGGGTTTAGTTCAACTGGCTGGGAAGGGGATTCATTGAAGAGATTAACAGCTAAGTAAAAGAGTATATATATTATTTTAGTAAAAATTTAGCGGCAAATAAAATAAATAAACAAATCATGTTCAAACTCCAATTAATCGGTATACATGCTTGAATGCACATGGAAAATGAGCAATATTTAACATTACTTTTCTCTCCTAGCAAATATTAATTAGGATATAACAATAATATAAAAATAAGAACATTAAGGACACATCAAAATGGCACCTTACCTGGAATTTTGGATTTCCAGCTCTAATCTTCCTGAACTTGTTCTCATCAGGATTCCTTGCAACATTTCCAACAAAAATCAAAAGGGTCTCGAATGCCCTTCTAATTCTGGCATTATCATGCTAGAATAAAAAAGAGAATCTGGTTTAAGTATAGAAACAAGAAAATAAAAATATTGCAATTCTCTGATCATAGTCTCTAGGGGAAAGTTTGTACAGCCTAAATTAAAATATGTATACTTAGCAATAATTCAAGCTGTTTGGGTTTCATATGTATAATCCGGACATTTTCAAGATTAAAATTATGTGAAATAATAAGAAAGTGACATTTGAAAAGTTTCAATCCTACCCAAGTAATGTCACTTGTTGAGGATAAAGATAGTCACCTTTATTGAAGTTTCTTTAATAATTCTTCTTATATACCTTTTTTTTTACTAGTCCTTACTTTCACGTGCGTTGCACGTGACCCAATCTGTTTTAAAGAAATTTATTATTAGAGTTGACAAAATTTCACCAGAGTGCGGGTACTCGACTCGATCACATGAAACCAAACCTTATCCAACCCGATTCGACCAAAAAATCTACTCAATCCGAAACCGAAATGACCTGGCCAAAATCCTTAAAAAATCGAAGGCTCAAACCTGAAATTATTGGAACCATATGACCCAAAACTGAAAAAAGACCTGAACCAAAATTGACCAAAACCCAAATGACCCGACATTTGAGCGATCTGAACCCAACCCAACCTGAAACTGAAAATTAACCGAACTCTTATAACCCGAAGTTTCCTTAATCCGAAACTGACCTAAACCAAATCCAAACTGACCAGCCCATTTATATATATATTGGGTTTTACTATCAAAGTAACAAAAGAAATTATCCCACACAAAGAAAAATATTAACAAAGTAAAACATCAAATTTAAACCCACAGCAAGAGTTACATTTATCAAGCAAAAAATTAATTATAAGTCAAATAAAATAATTGCACGTTAGAGAATAATAAATTTCAATCATAATAAATTATTATAAACTATCAAATAGTAAGATGTCAATCATAATAACTTTTTAAATTTAAAATAGTAAAAATAAATAATTATAAAATATTGAATTTAATTAAATGAAAATAGAGTTTTTAGTAGAATAAAACTGTATTTAAAAGAATTTAATATATTCAAATTTTTATTGAAAAATACTAAAATGGTAAAAATAAAGTATTATAAAGATATTAGATTTAATTGAATAAAAATAGAGTTTTTAGTAGAATAAAACTATAATAATTAAGCAATGGCATTTAAGAAATATATTTGACAAATAAGAGTATAATAGGCGATTCAAAAGTTTTACAAGTGAACGTACTTTTTAATATAATATAGATTAGCTACAAAACAATGAAATCACTCACAAAACATGAAATGGAAGTTCCATAGGTACTTATAGAGCAGTGTCAAAGCTTTTATCACAAAGGGATTGTTCAAGTCAAACCTTAATTAGTTCCTGTTCCTTAACCTTTATTGCTTCTTTTGAGAAATTTGTGGCAAAGGTTCCTAGGTCAAGGGAAAAGATTATATGTATATTATGCATAAATTTAGCTGCATTTCTAAGATTAGAAAAGCCATACCAAGGGCATCTGATCAATGTCTGCATCATTCTCATGATCAATGAGCCAATTTACAGCAGCCTCAAGGGTAGTATTACCTGGGCATCCATGAAAAGATTATAGTATATATCTTAACAAAATATACATAACTAAAATTTCTCTAGAAAAAGACATCATACAAATATCGCTGTTTAATATTGTAAATGTATCAACATATTCCCTGTAAAAGCTAACCAAAATGATGAATGATCTTGTTTTGATTATCAATCATTGGCCCCCCATCGCATTGGCAGCACTGTCCAAACAGTCCCAAACCCCACCCCCCATGAATTACCTTGTTTTGATTATCAACCATTGTTCTGAATGCACAAACTCAATACTAAGCATCCAGTCAAGGAAAAGGTACACAAAACCTACTTTTAACAGTGTACACTCCAACATAAAATTCAAAAGGTAAATGTATAAAAATTATTCCAACGCGAATTGGAGTGCTTGTTTAGCCACAGAAGCAAGGTTGATTGAGACAAAAACAACCCTATTTTTATGGCTATTTTACTATGTTTTTTTGATCCATTTATGCTTAAATATATGCTATTTTGATAATATTTGTGTTTTGAGTCTTTAAGTGATGTGAAATTGAGAAATTGTTATTTTTCACTATTTTTGGAGCTATTTTGATGACTTTTTACATAGATTTGAGCAAAGCAATTTTGAGCATAGATTTGGAAAATTCGAAGTTCGTGTTTGAAGACCATTTGAAGATAATTTGAAGACTTGAAGACCTTTGAAGAATTATTTCAAGAGCAAGAATTGAAGATTGGAGCTTTAATTACGAAGGATGGAAGACAAGCCATGGATAAGTCTTTAAGCTAAGGAATTTTGGATATTTTATATGGGAAAATACTCAGCCCATAATTGGAGTTAAAATCCCAATCAATGCCGCCTATAATTTAGTATTTATTTTTTATAGATAGCATGTTAAACTCTGTTTTATTCCATGACCTTGATTTTTATTGATTTATGAGGCCGATAAATTGATAATTTAAGAGATCGATTGCTAAATCTTACGGAATAGTTAGTCGCTCGAGTCTGATTGCTTGGTAGCGCATTGATGACGTTTAATAGACGCTCAATGGGTTTTGCATGTCAGTGATCGGATTTTATCTGGTTGTTGTATGGTTTTACTTGTTAAACATGTGTGAAAGAACTAATTAAATAGTTGATCTTAATGCTTTGTTACTTGGTGAATCTTTAAGTCTTAATCGGGTAATTGATTTGTTAAGTTAACAATAGGGGTTTTAAGCCTTAATCGGGTAATCTTATCTAAATAGCATGTTAGAATTTTCCTAGACCAGTTATCATCAAGAATTTAATACTGAATTCATCTTTTAAATCAAGGACCCATTATCAATTTGATTGTTTTCTACCATTGGAGAAGAAGTATGCTTTTAATTATTGTTTTCTTTCTTATTTGCCATAGATTTATATTTAATTTACTTTGCTTTGTTTCTAGTATAATTGCTTTCTTTTTAATTATTAATCTTAAACCTCTGCTTTTATATTGTTTTTGAGAGATTTTTAAGGATTGTATCTTCGGATAAAGTCTATCAACCTTCTCTGTGGGATCGACCCCTACTTACCCTATCTACTTAGTTAGGATTTTGTGGGGATTATTTTTATGATTGCTGACGACCGATCATAAATTTTGGCGCCGTTGCCGGGGAAGGAAAATAGACTCATCAGGAGACGAATCCTGGGAATTTTCTCTTAGTCTCTGCGTTTTCTCTTAAAAAAAAAAATTTTCTGCGTTTTCAATCTAAAAAAATAAATTTTTTTTATTTTGCGTTTTTAATTTCTTGAGGTTTGCGTTTTTGGAAAAAAAAAAGTTTTTGAGTTTTGCGGCATTAAAAATTTTTTTTTTGTTTCTGCGTTTTTTTTTTAAAAGAAAAAAAATATTTTTCCTTTATTTTCTGTCTTTAATTTTAAATTTTGTTTAAGAACTTTTACTACTAACAATTTTTCTTTTGAGTTTTTGAGTTTTTCTAGGAAGCTGCATGCCAAAGACAAGCAGTAGTGTTACAGAAGACTTTGAATTTGATTCAGAGCCAGAAAGAACACTATTTTCGCTAAGGAAGGAGAAATCAAATCGACAACAAGAAGAGGAGTCATCCAATTCGAGTTCTCAATCAAATTCTCCTAGATTGCCTGCTTCAACATCATCAGAAGACATGGAAAACGAAGGTCTTAAGACCCTGAGAGAGCTTTCTGCACCAAACATCAATGCACAACGCTTAGCAATTCGATACCCAGATACGAATGCAAACTTTGAGATCAAATCTGGATTAATTCAGATTTTACCCAAATTTCATGGTCTGTTTGGAGAAGATCCTCATCGACATCTTACTGATTTCCAGATTGCCTGAACATCAACAAATATTCAAGGTATCACTGAAGACCAATTCAAGCTAAAAACTTTTCCGTTCACTCTTGTGGATCGTGCAAAAGATTGGCTGTACCTCTTAGCAACTGGTTCAATCACATCTTGGACGAGGCTTAAGAAGTTGTTCTTGGAAAAGTACTTTCCTGCTCATAAAGTATCAAGTATAAGGAAGGAGATTTGTGGAATTAAGCAACGCCATGGAGAGACAATGCATGAATATTGGGAACGTTTCAAGACACTATGTGCGAGCTGCCCCAATCATCAAATCATTGAACAGTTGCTGATCCAATACTTCTACGAAGGATTACTACTGTTTGACAGATCTTCCATAGATTCTGCAAGTGGAGGAGCTTTCATAGACAAAACTCCCACCGATGCTTGGACTTTAGTGGAGAACATGGCTGCCAACACTCAACAATTTGGATCTCGAGAAGACTATTCAAGAGAAGGCAATACGAGAAGAATCAATGAAGTCTCTAGCCATTCCACCTTACTAGAGCAACAACTTCAAGAAACATATCAACAAGTCGCTGCGCTCACTGATTTATTCAATGCGAATTTTTCAAGTGTGCCTAAGAGTTGTGGTATTTGTAAACAAGGACACTACACTGATAAGTGCCCTTCTTTGGAACACACCGCGCAAGAAGTCAATGCTGTTGGAATGCAAGGAGTATATCACAGGAAGCCTGAACCTTATTGGAGAGCAGAGCAACCAAGTCAACAATATGGGAACCAAGGTAACTATCAAGGAAGACCAATGAATTATCAAAGGCTTAATTTTCAACAATCTTCACAAGCTGTCGAGATGCAACAATTGAGAGAAGCTATGGAGATGATGAGGAAACAAATCAGTCAATTGGCTAGTGACATGAGTTAACTTAAGACACAAGATCAACAAAGGATCCCATCGCAACCCAAGGTGCCTCCTAAGAAGAATGTAAGTGCAATCTCTTTAAGGAGTGGACAAGAGTTGGAAAACCCTTTTCCTACCCATGCCGCAGAAGATGAAGGAGAGCTGAGCTACACAAGAAAAGAAGAATTGCAAGTGCCTAACAAAGAAATCAAGATTGAAGAATCCAGAAAAGATGGCGCAACCACCAAGAAGATAGCCGCCGACAAGACTGATCCCAAGGTACATGCCGTCATTCCTTTTCCATCAAAATTGAAGAAGTCAAAAAAAGAAGATGATGATCAAGATATTTTGGAGATACTTCGAAAAGTTGAGGTTAACATCCCACTTCTTGATGCTATTCAACAAGTTCCAAATTATGCAAAGTTACTTGAGCAATTTTGTACCAACAAGAAAAGATTACAAGGTAAGGTAAGTGCTGGAGTTAATGTCTCTACTGTGCTTCAAAAGAGTTACCTCCTAAGTGCAAGGATCCAGGTACGTTTTCTATTGCTTGTTCTATTGGAAGAAGTCTTATAGAGAATGCTATGCTAGATTTAGGAGCATCTTTAAGCGTAATGCCTTATTCTTTTTTATCAATCTTTAAATCTTGGTCCTTTGAAAACAACTGATGTGATTCTGTAGTTAGCTGATGGATCTTTGTTTCATCCCAAAGGTGTTCTAGAGAATGTCTTAATTAAAGTTGAACACTTGATTTTTCCTATTGACATCTTTATTATGGAAATGGAACATTCGAAATATCAATGTCCTCTTTTATTAGGAAGACCTTTCTTAAGAACTTCTCATACTAAGATCGATGTATTCGTTGGTTCATTGACCATGGAATTCGATGGTGATATAATCCACCCTAGAATTTCATCTCAATCGCCATTGAATTCTAACAAGTTTGTTTGTGTTGTGAGTGTTAAAAGTGTTAAGAAAGGAGCCAATAAAGAATCGTCAACAAAGCCTGATAAGATTTCCGGAGGAAGACAAAGGATAATCCAAATCTTCTATGGAGGATTAGGACTCAAAGATCGAGTTCTTGTTGATTCCTTTAGTAGCACTCCAATGTTGAAGAGAACCCCGGAGAATGCATACTTTGCGTTTGAAGAATTATCTCGAAAGACACAATCTTCAAATTCCAAGATGCAAGCAAAGGAGAAGCAAGAAGCTAACAAGCAAGGAGTTCAGCCACAAGGAGAGAAGCAAAAGATGGAAGTCAACGAATCAGAGGAAGATACCCAAAGCCATGATCGAGTCAACTCAGCCGGCCAATACCCGGCTGTGGCCCGGCCATCGTCACACATGGCCTGGACAGGACCGACCATCCGAGCCATCTGCCTGGCCACGCTCGGACTCATCCGCGCACCACGCCCGATCAGCCGAGCCACCTACCCGATCATCCATACCTTTCTCCGCGCCACGTGCCCAACCCGCCGAGCCACCTGCCTGGCCACGCTCGGACTCATCCGCGCACCACGCTCGATCAGCCGAGCCACCTGCCCAGTCATCCGTACCTTTCTCCGTGCCATGTGCCCGGCCCGCCGAGCCACCTGTCCGACCATCTACGTGGCCACGCTCGGACTCATTCGCGCACCACGCCCGATCAGCCGAGCCACCTACCCGGTCATCCGTATCTTTCTCCGTGCCATGTGCCCGGCCCGCCGAGCTACCTGCCCGGCCATACCCGGCACCACCTGTACCAGCCGCACCTCATGCCCTGCTAGGACCGGTCACAGCCGAGCCAACTGCCCGGCCACAACAGCATCCTCCGCGCGCTTCGCTAAGCAACAACCGGCCAGTGCCGCGCCACCACCAGGTTACTACCGGCCATTCACCGAGCTACCACCGGGCATTCATTCTGAACACCCACCCTTGATGATTTCAAGTCTTGATAAAATTCAACTTGAAGTTCTCAAAGCCATCAATGATACTCTCAAAATCATTGAGGACTTGTTGAAGGAATATATCCATAGTTCCTTCACCCTTGAAGAATAATTTCTTTAAGGCAGTATAGCCAAAGACCTTAAAGAAAGGCGCTTATTGGGAGGCAGCCCAATGATTTCACATGAAAAACCAAAGGAAAGCAAATGGAACTTAATTTGGACGATCGTAAGCTGAATTCGAAAAAAGTCAAGTTTCAGAAGCAATGATGGAGCTTATGCCTACAAACAGAGAAGCTTTCTTTAACTCTATCTTTTTAATTTTCGTTGCATTATTTTGTCTTGATTGATTATTGCTTTGATTGCTTGCCTATTCTTTGATATGAATTAATTGTTAGTGTTAGTTTTTATTTTCTGCATTTAAATAAACCACATGAGCATGCATAATATCAATTATTTGTGTTAATTTCTTATGTGTTTCCACATTCAGGACAATGTGTCTTTTCAGTGTGCGGGAGAGAGTCTAGTCTAATAGGGAGTCTGCATGCATATTGATCATAATCTTAATCAATGCGATATTTTTTTCGAAAAATTTTGAAAAATTTGCATATATTAATTGAGTGATTTAATTATGATTGAAGAATGCTTAGAATTGTCAGAAAAGTTTTATTTGATTGATTGATTGATAGTATGATATCTTATTTCTTAGAATTAGGTATAATTAGAGTTTTGTGATATGATCTTATTGTTTATTATTTCTATGAGTACCTATTTCTAGAACTTGTGTTTAAATTTTATTGAAATTACAATTATGAAAGTATGTTATGGATATGTTAAGAACAAGTGTGGGGGACTACTTATATAAAAGGGTAGTTAAAAAATTGTTTTAAAAAAGAAGTGCTTTCATGCAAGAGGAGAAGAGGTATTTCTGCATACTTTAAAAAAAAAACAATTTTGAGCATAGATTTGAAAGATTCGAAGTTCGTGTTTGAAGACCATTTGAAGATAATTTGAAGACTTTAAGACCTTTGAAGAATTATTTCAAGAGCAAGAATTGAAGATTGGAGCTTTAATTGCGAAGGATTGAAGACAAGCCAAGGATAAGCCTATAAGTTAAGGAATTTTGGATATTTTATATGGGAAAATACTCAGCCCATATAAGCCCATAATTGGAGTTAAAATCCCAATTAATGCCACATATATCTAAGGAGATATCTGATTCTCGCTTATTCCCGCTTCCAGTCCTAACAGGATTAGTATTCAGCGTAGTTTTGGTAGAAAAATCATAACTTTCTACTCAGATCTCCGTTTGCAGCCCATGAGTACTCGTTGGAAAGCTAACTCCGAGATATACAACTTTCCTTTGAAGTCCAAGACCCAGTTCTGCTGTTTTCAAGCCCAAAAATGCTGTTAAAGTCCCTGAACGAACTCAGAATTTTTCAGGATCCTATTTTGACTAGGATTTTGGTTCTAGGATGACTTTTAATCTAACTTAGAGTCTAAGTTAGACCCTAAAACGTCCTAGACTCCTTTCCTACTTAGAATTGGATTACCTAGGGTTATTTCCACTATAAATAGCCACCTCCTGTAACATACCACACACACCAATTCACAATTTTAGTTTTAGATCTATTTTTCTTTTCTAGATCTAGTTTTAAGGCAAGGGTGCCGCCACCCTCTCTAGCCATAGAGAGGTGCGGCATACCTAGGTTATTTTGCAAGGAGATTTTGCCCCCTTCTAGTTCTGTAAGTACTCTTATGCCGCTGAAAATCCATGAGTAGCTAAATTCTTAATACTTCTGATCCTTTGGTGAATTCAATAAATTGATATGGTGAGATTTTTGTGCTTATAATTTAGTATTTTATTTTTGATAGATAGCATGTTAAACTCTGTTTTATTCCATGGCCTTGATTTTTATTGATTTATGAGGCCGATAAATTGATAATTTGAGAGATCGATTGCTAAATCAGACGGTATAGTTAGTCGCTCGAGTCTGATTGTTTGGTAGCGCATTGATGACGATTAATAGACGCTCAATGGGTTCTGCATGCCAGTGATCGGATTTATCTGGTTGTTGTATGGTTTTACTTGTTAAGCATGTGTGAAAGAACTAATTAAATAGTTGATCTTAATGCTTTGTTGCTTGGTGAATCTTTAAGTCTTAGTCGGGTAAATGATTTGTTAAGTTAACAATAGGGGTAATTTAAGTCTTAATCGGGTAATCTTATCTAAATAACATGTTAGGATTTTCCTAGACCAGTTATCATCAAGAATTTAATACTGAATTCATCTTTTAAATCATGGACCATCAATTTGATTGTTTTCTACCATTGGAGAAGAAGTATGCTTTTAATTATTGTTTTCTTTCTTATTTGCCATAGATTTATATTTAATTTACTTTGCTTTGTTTCTAGTATAATTGCTTTGTTTTTAATTATTAATCTTAAACCTCTGCTTTTATATTGTTTTTGAGAGATTTTTAAGGATTGTATCTTCGGATAAAGTCTATCATCCTTCTCTGTGGGATCGATCCCTACTTACCCTATCTACTTAGTTAGGATTTTGTGGGGATTATTTTTATGATTGCTGACGACTGATCAAAGGTAGCAGTTTATACTGATACATATAGAAACATACCACGCTTTCAGGGACCCCTGGAGGAGGCAAGCTGAGATTTCAACAGTCCTCATAAAGATGCACAAAAATTTGTACCAAATGAAAACAATGTTGTCCTGTAAATTTAATGTGTAAAAAGAAAAACGAAATAGAGATTGTATGTGTAACGTTAGAATTCCTCTCACCTTTGAAAAAAAGCAAGGTACCCATCAATTTTCTGCCATTAGCATTGCTTAAAGCTGGCAACCCATTAACCAAAACATGAAACTGAAAAATCCAAATTCATAATTCCCAGAATAACCCAAAAAAAATCTTCAAAAAAGAGAGTAGCCAA
>AWUE01015284.1:0-69775 GCA_001974825.2 Corchorus olitorius
TTACTTTCTTTATCACTGCTTGGGAATTTTATTAATAAGAAAAGATCAGAAGTACTTATCCAATCCAGAAGAACTTTCTATGCTCTAGCTCTTCTCAATTTTTATTATCTATACTATATATAAAAGTATGAATGAGGGGAACTTTATGTTTTCTGATTATACCCTTTTTTAAAATATATTTCTAAATTGTCATTATTAAATAATATTTTAATTATTTCACTTATTTTAATAATAAGAAATTTAGATTATCCTTATTAATTAGAATCCAACATGGCCAATAGGGATGCCTCAATCATCTTTAACATATAAATTTTCGTCCAAAATATTCTCAAAGTCGGTTTAGGAGAAAATCAATTTTGTCCAGAAATTTCAAGGGCAAAATCGTCTACCGAAACGGCAGAATTAAGTCTCAAGATAAACATAAAAGTTGTAGATCTCGGAGTCCTCTTTCCAACGGTATTTCATTTGATTTTTTCTAAGTTCTGAATCAAAAGTTATGAATTTTCTTCCAAGACTGCTCTTCTGAAGTCTTTTAAATAAAATTTAACAGTACTGCATGAGGGCTGAATAATTACTGCATCATAATTACTAATTGGACTTGGACTCCTTCTTTGGGTTTCTATATTAACGAATTGGGCCTAAGAATATCAGATTTAGACTTCAAGACATCTGCCTTGACAATTTGGATTTCATGGACTCAAACGAGCCTAATGGGCTTATTGGATCGAAATGAGATAATATCAATAGTTTCTCCAAATCTATCTATACTATATATAAAAATATGAATAATGTAAAACTTAATGTAATTAGTTGAATACCTAAATAGTTGGTTTAAAATAAATATACATGTAACTATCTATATGGTTGTCAGCCCCATGAGCCATGTAAATTTTTTTAAAAGATGGAAGAAAACATTGTGTTAAATTCCGAAAGCTTCTGGGAAAGTACTTTCTTAATCACTGTTTGAGAATTTGATTGTTACTACTAATTAATAACAAAAGATCAGAACTTATCCAATCAAGCTCATCTAATTTGCTTATAACTAAATACATGCATCTGTAGCCATATGGTTTGACATGTAGCATCTGATTCAACAACTTAAGCTATATCAAAATCACTCTGCAGTTGGCTTTTGGCAATTTTGCATGAAAGGCATATTGCTAGGTTTGTGACACCAGTCAAGAGCAGAATACACCTGTTATTGTCCCTTGAAATTAAGCATGCCCAAACTGGCCACCGCACCTCATTGTGCATTGATAAAGCCAACTTTGCACCGCTTCCCTTAGCGGCCAAAAAAAGAAAACCTTCCTCTCGGCCTAAATTATGACTACATACAGGAGGCAACAAATTCGAGGTCTTTTGACAATCCTAAAGGGGCAAAAGTCAACTCTTCTTTTCCATTTTTTTCTTTTTGGTTATATTCTACTATAATTTATTGCCTGCTAGTTGCTAGAAAGGGGACAATTATAATTTTAGTATAAGAGTATATATAATTACATATTGTCTTTTTTATATTGTTTTTGGGCACAATATGAAGGTATGGGTTTATATATTCATTTAAAAAAAAAAACAAGTAGAGGAAACAACTAGCTAGCACAAAAAACTTAGACTGGGCTTATCTGATTATGTGATTGAATTTGAATTTAGATTCAAATTCTCTCTTATATCTGCATCCAATAAACTCTTCATGTTATCAGGTGGCTTAGGCAGCAGCTCAAAATCATCATCCATCTGACAAGCAGCATTTAGCCAACCAATTCGTGCAAAAATTTCCTTCCCGATCTATAGGTATGCTGTAAGATACATTTCTATTCTCGGCTTAACAATAATCGGATGTCAGCAATGATGCATCCAAGCGGATGAAAATCAACTTCACCTTTCTGTATTAGATCAATGGCCATTAGAAGAGGATTGCAAGTAGGATGAGATTGTGGTTATAATTTATTTAACAACCTTCTAAAAGTAGATCATATATATATACTCAATCTAGTGCGGATTATTCTAAAGTATATCTATTATATTAAAAACCAATTACATGTTGCTTTAATATATTGTTTTAAGAACCAATTAGATCTTAATATATATAAGTGGATCGGTCCGCGCTGGCGCGTCGGGCGTTCAGAAATCTACTAATTTGAACAATTTTCTATTCGAATTAAATTGTTTGATACGTAGCAAATTTCAAAAGTACTATTATTTTAAATGTGTTACATTTTTAAAAGGCTATACTATTAACATTGAGTATATGCCCTAAAATTAGCAATAAATAGTAAATAGTAGTTTGTACATGGACAGGTGCAATAGCTTCAATTTTGTTTCCTCCTCTAAAGTGTGTAGCACTTAAACAAAAATTAAGTTTACTCTTTTTTTCACATGGACATGAAAGGCCCCGAAGAGAAGTTACAATTCTAGATAATTAAGGGGGATATGATTTATTATAACATTTATGTGAAAGAAAAGGATAATTACAAAAAAGGGTTCAAGGGCAAGAACATAGAGTATTCTTAATAATTTGGCAAGTGAGAAAAGACAGAAAATGACAAAAAAAGTTCAAATGGAGCCTCCTCATCGATCCTCAAAAGGGGTCTTTAATAAATTCCCTAGGTCTTTCAAATAACATTTAGTATATATTTTCATATATTCAAATAACAACCTTCTAAAAGTAGAGCAATTACTCAATCTAGTACGGATTCTCAAGTATATTAAATTAACAACATTAAAAATTTAAGGCTGAAACTTTTCATTCAATATATACAATATCTTATAAGGCTTAAACAAAATCCAGAGCTCTAAAATCATCTGCTATGACAATTTGGTTGCTAGCTAGGATAAGAAATCATGTTTTCTTTCTAATATGTGATATAACATGAGTAATATTCTGATAAAAAAAAAAGATGTAACATGAGTGATATTATAGTACAACTAAATAATAATAATGTAACAGCAGAATCTACAAAATCAACATTAGTTCAAATTAACAATACGATTTGTAGAAATAGAGGACTATTTATAAAACATAACAGTTACTTTGTAAAATGGGGAGGGGTGCATATTAGAATTTTCCCCATTATATTTGAAATTTGGCTCAATAGACATTTTGGTCCCTAAAAATGGACACTTCAGCCCTTAAACTTCCATAGTTGCCAATTGCATGCCAGAATTTATAAAAAAAAATGGCAAATTAACCCTTTTGGACTGAAATTGGTACCGTCAAATAGAATATTTTTAAGACTTAATGGACAAAATGACTCGAACAATCAACAAAGGGTGAAAATGACCATTGAACTTTCAATTGGAATAATTAATTAGCCTTCTTTAGAGCTACAAATGAACAACACGTTTAATCATGAATAGCTCGATTAAAGCTCGTTTATGTTAATTTGGTTGTAGTAGCGGAACTAGGGAGGGGGCAGCAGGTAGATACATGTTATGTAATAAATATGTAATTAGCCAATGGTTTTTGTAACTTTTTAAAATGTAACAATAATAGTTGGCGCATGAGCAATTCTTGTTTAGGTCTGATTTAATCTTGCCCATAACTGACTTATATATATATTCATGCCTTTGTACCCTCGTTATATAGATAAATTCATTTTATCTTACAGGTATATTAGCAGCAAGCCGTCAATTCCAAATTTTTTAATTATCACAATTATAGAGATGTTCAAGGGACAATATCATCTAATTTAGCAGTCAATGCAGAGGATTCTACCCCGTAAGAATTGTCACATATTCCTGAAACTTGTGAAGAAACTCATCCTCATAGAAGAGTTGAAACCATTGCAACTATTGCGCCAAAAATTTCTTGAAGAGTTTTTGCGTTAAAAACTTTATGACCACTTGAGGGCGTGCCAGTCAATTTGCTGAAATTGACAAAGAGGTGTAGTAAACATGAAACTGGTACGCGGAGCAGCAGATTAAAGATCAGAGCGATTTGTGGGGACTGGATCAAAGTCACACCGGAGCATTTAAATCATTGACTCCCATATAAGTCTTCCTAAATTTGCGTTGCACAAGCTGTTCTTCATTGAAATTGAGAGAAAAATAACAATTGATTGTTATTGCTGAGAGAAAAACACGTGTACAGTGTTTGGATGTCGGGAGACAGGATTGAAACAAGGAAATAACACTAAAAGAGTGTTTTTTTGTCCGGAGACAAGATTGGAACAAGAGAAATATTGAAGAATGAGTAAGAACTTGTGATGAACAAGAGGAAATCGCGGAGATTTCAGAGAAAAACCACGGAGCTTTGAGAGAATAAGCACAAAGCTTGGTTTTTTGTGCGGAGCAAGTTTGTAGTTGTGGAAGCGTGTCTGAAGCATTGGGGTTGATCCCTTTATATAGGGGGCGGCGTGGGCCTTGAAGCTTGATGGGCTTGACAGTCTTTGACTCAGATTCAACTTCTTCAGGAGATGACAACTTCAAGAGAGGAGATGACTTCCTTCTTCTGATAGCTTCTAGAATCTCACTGAGAGGGCCTCTAGGACGCCATCTACTTTCTAGAATCACGTTGAGTTTTTCCTTTCTTGTGGTTGGCGTCCTCATCCTCTCCTTGGTGCAATCTAGCATGTCTCTGTTGCCTCCTCTAAGCTTGAATCAACTAATTTGACTAAGAGATGGCCTTCGAATATCAAGATTTGAATTCTTAACATCAAAGAAACAAAATTGACTATACTTAATCATATTAAGCTCATCAAATCACAAAAATATCATTCAATTAAGAAAATGGCTAAAACCGGGGTGGAAAGCCACTTGTCCTTAACTGAAAAAGAGTGTAAAAGTTATCATCGACACCTGAAATGGCTCAAATTTGACATATAGCCATAATGTCATGTATATAAGGTGATGGAACTTGTTAGGCTCGAAAATCATGCCTAGATCACCTTAAACTGATAACTTGTCCTTAATTGAAAACCGAGACAAAGTTTTTCGACTGTGTCAGAATGAGATGAAATTTCACCAGGAGGTGCGGCATAGCACAAGGATCATCATGGTATGCTTCTTGTTGAAATCGCATGCCTCTGTCTAGGTCAATTCCACCAGTTTCGCCATTTAGTCTTTAATTGAACACAATGCAAAAGTTGTAGTTTTGCCTCCCAAGAGGTGGGAAGTAGCTAGGCGATTTCACTGTCATGTCAGGGTGAAAATATTAAAGAGGTGTGAGCTTAGAAATCTCATGCCTCTCTTACGTAGATGAGTATTTTGCTTGCTGACAAACTTTAACTCATTGACTCCTTGAAAGCAGGAAGAAGGAGACAGTTTCCTGAAACAGGGCGGCCCCTCCTGACATAGGAGACGGCTTGGGCTTGTTTTTTTAAGTCTATGAGATGTATCCCATCTCCTGACATGGGATATACAACTTCTCTTTTTGATGTCTGCCTTATGCTGACAACTTCATTAAAAGGAGATCTCCCTCTTATTGATTTTTCTGCCTCGTTCTTATATTTAGGTGGCATATATGGTAAATAATAATAATTATTTCAAAAATAATTATTATTATTAAATTAGTAATAGGTCTATAAGGTCTGCCTATAAAACTATGGGTTTACACCCTCCAATAATTTTATGCCACATCAGATTTTTTAAGATTTTTAAAGATTTTACAATACACCACTTCATGTACCTAATTATTTCACTAAACCCCCTTTCTATCTCCTCCATCATCTCCCCCAAACCTAATTACGTATCCTAAGTCCAGGAAAAAAATAAAACAAAACTCTGTAAAACAGTTTTACAGACAATTGTGAACTTTTATTCCTATCAAAATAAAAATAAATTGAACCCTACTCAGTTTGCGTTTTGTTAATTTGCTTCCCCTCCCACTCTTTCAAGTGCCTCCTCCTCTTCTTCTCGCCTCCTTCAATAGTCGCTTCACTTTCTATCATGATGGATTACAAAAAATTGTTTGCTTTTTTTTTAGAGGCAATAATTATTTGAATATATAGAAGCAAAGGAGCAGAGTCAAAAGAACATAGACTCTGAAATCAGTACAAAAGATCAAACCGAAAAAAAAAACAAACAGCTACCAGCAACATTACATATAATTTTTGTCCTTCAATTGTTTGCTTGACTATATGTACTTTTAGAAAGATTAAGTCCTTCAATTTTTGTTTTTGTTTTTGTTTTTTTTTTTTGCTACTCTTTCGTTTGCTATTCTGTTAGAAGGTTTAAAGCACATGGGTTTCGTTTTTTTTTAGGTTCAGAAGGGGGTAATTGAGTTTGGGAGAGATGGTAGAGAAAAAAGGAAGAGTTTTTATTGAAGTAATAATTAGGTGAAAAGTAGTGTACTGTAAAATCTTAAAAAATCCAATGTAGCATAATATTATTGGAGGGTGTAAACCCATAGTTTTATAGGCAGACCTTATAGAACTTTTACTCTTATTAAATAATTTTTGGCCCTAATTAATTAATTACAAGAATTTCCTAATTCAATCAGAATTAAGGTGGTGCAGAAACCAAGTTTCATTAGGATTTTTAATCAAATCTTGACCACTCATCTTGATCTTATTTATGTGAAGACCAATTTACCGTTAATTGTAAATTGAGGTATAAACAATGCCCCCCCAAGCTTAAGTCCTTGAATGTCCTTGAATTAAAAGGATTGGAGTTTGTATATAAGGAAATTGGTCTTGGGCCGAAATTCCTCTTATTTCCCTCTAGCATCGTCGACCCCTCCTCTTGGTACCATACTTATCGAAATTTGCAGCAACTTTGCAAGCTCCAATGGCTTCCAAGAATCAAGATTCCAACAACAAAAATCATCAAGCAAAATCATCCTCCATGCTAAGCAATTCAAGCCGCAGCTCCCTTTTCTTGGAGGCTTCCAAATCATTGGCAAGGATCAAACAATTTGGATCAAATTCCCATGGTAGCAGCTCCAATTCGGCTCAAGCAAAACCAAAAATTAAGTCCATGGTGATTGACCCCAAATTGGCATCAAACCAAGGTAATTGCTTCATGAAATTTCAATTTTTGAATTTAAATTCATCAATTTTCCTTCATGTCGCAAACCCTAGGTATTTTGCATGTTGATGTCGACTTTGATGATGAAATTTTGATGATATAGCTGATGTAATTTAGCTAGAGAATTTAGTTTAGGAATAAACTAAATTTAAGAAAGAAATTGGCTTGAAAGCCTAGCAAAAACCATGTAGTTTTCGGGCTAGGATTTAATTTTTACCATAAATCTTTCAATTGACATGTTGCTGCCTATAATCATGTAGAAAATAGCATGAACACATGTCAATTTAATGGAAATTGGGACTAGGGTTCATCGATTAGGGTTGTAAATTCTAATTGCAACAATTCGACCTAATTGGCCAAAAATTCAAACTTAATTTCGGCTTAGATTTTGAAATTAGCCAAAATCGATTAGGATAGTATGTTTGCTGCACAAAATTAGGTTAGATTGCTTGAGAAAAAGACCTAATTTGATGAGGATTTAAACCCTAGATGTCACGGCCCCAAATTGAAGAAATTGGAATTTTGGGCGGCTTTCAATTAGGTCCCTAGAGCTCGGGTTTTGCAATTTTTTGCCCAATTGGTTAATTTGGCCAAAAATAAGTGTGAGATTTAGGCAAATTTAGGTTAAATTTCATAAACATGAAACCTAATTTGATGAGTACCCAAACCCTAGCATGTCGCGGCCTTAATTGCAAAATTTGGACAATTTTTGGCAGCATGCAATTTGATCCCTAGGGTTAGGGATTTTCAACCTATTTGTTATTTTAGGCTAAAAATCAACTTTAATTTCTTAAAATATTCATATAATTAATTTTGGCAGCCATAATTTAATATTTTTTCCAAAATAAAAATTATGAAATAATTTTAAGGTGGTAAAATTTAAAATTTCACCAACTCGTTGTATTAACAAAAGTTGTAAATTAACAACTTTGTTAATTTTGTTTTGTACAGGAAATCCTGTTGCAGCTTCGAAGGAACCTGAACAAGAGAGAACTCTTGATATTGTGAAGAGACTTGTTGAAAAAGCCTATCACGAAATTGAATTTTCTAAAGATGCTCTTGCACCTAGCTTCATTGGTTTTCCTTCCGCTGAGATGAATGAGTTCTTTCCTTTGCACCGAGGTGCTATACTTCCATTTTAAGGTGATGGCTATGATTTTCGAAAGTGGGTTAACAAAATCCAATTATGCCCATATCATCCTATTGAACGGTGTTCCTGGGTTGATCGTATAGTCAAACATCGTGAAGAAAAATTGCGTGATCAAGACTTATTATCTTTTGTCTTGTTCTCAAAGCAAGAATTCTCTTACGATGGTGCCCTGCTTGCCGCTCTCAGCTCCTTTTGGAATAGATGTTGGAATTACTTCCATCACCCGTGTGGGCCGATGTTAGTAACTCTCCTTGACATAGCAGCAATCACAGGTCTCCCTGTGGATGGTGAAGAGATCTCATGCGCCTCCTCCCTTAGTGAAGAAGATGTTCTGTTCTCCTCCAGTTTTTTTATGACAAACTTTCTTTCAAAAAAATTCATTACTGAACATGCAAAGTCTACTTATGCTCCTCTTGAAACAAAGGAGATCACGACCTTCATACTCTGCTTGATCTGCAAGTTTGTTGTTTGCCCTCCTTCACGTGCTTGTCTTGCTAAATATCTGCGCCTTGCTAAACTCATGGCATCTGGAAAGAGATTAGCCCTAGGTCAATTTGTGTTGGCTCTCTTTATCTTGGTTCATACAACATCACACAAAGTGTGGATAAAAGTATCCACTGTCCTTTATGGATACTCCAAGTATGGGCTTGGATCTATTTCCCCAAGTTATCCCCTATTCGTCATCCAGTTACACTCACCACTCAATGCTTTGGTGAGTTGTATTGCGAGCTTGCTCACACTAACAATAATGTGAACGATGTCTTCCACTCCTTATGGAATTTGAAAGATCAAAAGTTCTTCCTCTACTCTCGGCTGCAATTTGGCCCTTCTTGGTTCCAAGAATCACCTACTAACGAGACTGCAGAGATTGTGAAGCAAGCATGGAGAAACTTTTGTTTTCCTATCGACTTCACCTTTGGCGTTGAAGTAGATGCGAGAGTTAAACCTGGATTTGAGGTGTACTATCCCCCTTTACTAGGTCGGCAACTTGGCTTTGTACAGAAGATCCCCTCACCTCCACACTTTTCAAAAAATAAGTGTTGTCATGTGAGGCCTTGGACTCTTGACAAAGCTTATTTCGAGAGGAATCATGAGTTTACACAGAAGCTAAGGCAAGAAGCTGAATTCATCATTCCACCTTTCGAATCTGAAGCCACCCCAAACTTCATCACTTGGTGGTCAGAAATGTGGGGGAAGATTGGTGGTGAAAGTATTTCATCATTGCTGCAAGGCTTCATTTTCCTTTAGGTAGTTTCTGATACTTTAAACTTTTAATTTAAAAGTTTACATTTTTTACTAACTTTTCCTTTCTAGGTGATGCATTCGTACCTCCTAAAAAGGATGCCAACAAGATTAGTTCTGTGGCGAAGCAAGCAATACAGAAACGTTCTGCACTATCTCGTGAAAGGATCCTTCAGAGTTATCTTCATCAAAGAAGAAGGAAGCTATTCCAACATCAGGTGGCTTTACTACTGCTGACTTAATGGAAATTCCCATGATATCTCCTCTTCCAGAATCTAGTACTCAGAATATGTCTTCCCAACAAACGACGAGTGAGTCTGTGGATGCAGCTTCTCCTTCCTACTCACCTCCTGGTTCTCCCAATCATGTCACTTATTTGGATCAAGAGGCCATTCCTAGCTCATCAAAGGATTCAGCCCTTGACTTAGCCGCATCCTTCTTTCTTGATGATAATTTCTCCTTGAATGACATGGATTTTTCAGGTCAACCAAGTGATAATGATCTCATGAAGAGTTGAGAACACATGGTTTCCAACCCTAATGGTGCTTCTTCTCAAGGGTGTTCTGATGCAGCTACTAGAGTTGTTGCTCCAATGTCAATGCCTATTTTGCTCATGAGGCGGCAAATAGGATTGAAACTCATGTAGAGACTGGCATTCTAGTTCCTATTGTTGCCGCACATCCTATTCCCGTGGTGGCTTCATCTTCGAAACTTCCTCCTTCTTTGAATGAAGTCCCTTTCTCCCAAAGATGCAAGATCCTCAAAGAATATACTTCTAAGATTTTGCCAAAGGACAACGAAGTCTCTTTTGATGAAGTTGCTGAAATTCCATCTGATGCGACACTGAAAGAAGCTTATGTTGACTTTGCAAATTCACATCAGATGTCAACAGAGCCATTCTAACCACTCATCGAGAGGCCATTTATTCTCATGCTCGGATTTGGTCTCGTTCCCTTGAAATAGATGATAATGAAGCTCAATTCTGGAGATATTTCCCAAGATTGTTTTATTCTTTCCTTACCATATACAATCAAACTTAGAGCCACTTTGATCAATTTAATGAGAAGGAAAGGAGGTATAAGGCACGTCAAAAAGTCCTGGATGACAAGGCTACGGCCTTATACAACTCTGTGATGCCTTCTGAGAGGGAGTTGGCTATTCAAGCAGAGATCGATGATCACATGGCAAAGGTGAAAGCTTTTCTGCTTTAAAAAGCCAAACTTGCTAAGAAGCGTGAGATGCCTTCCAATCAGAAATGTGAAGAAATCTTCAGTGAGGCCAAGATTCTTCTAAAGGACAAGGATGATTACTTGGCCACTGTTATTGAGAGGGATTACTTCAAGACTCTGTTGGATAGCATGGATAGGGAGTTTGAAGCATGGAAATTACATCTTCCTCAGACATTTCCTCCCAAGAATACCGAAGGAGAGGAAAAGGGGAAAGAAGAATGACTGCTCAATAGAAGACAACTTCTTAAAAGTTGTGACTTCACTTCAGGATTTTTGTTTCATGAGTTTATTTCAATTTCAAACAAGTCAAGTTTGTTTTAAATTGGTGGCAATGGATTTTTAGCCAACTTTTGCATTAGTGCCCTTTATTTATTTATTTTAAGCCAACTAACTCAAACAAAATCCTTGTCAAATTAACACCACGGTCCTATGATTAAAACCATAAATATCAAATTTTACTTAAGATTTAATTTGAAGTTAAATTGCCAATAGGACTTAGATGAAATCGGCAACAACCTTCTAAAATCCTAGGAAAAATCGGGCTCTCCTTTTTAATCAAGGCCAAATTTGAAAGTTAAAAAAGTTAAATTCCATAACACTTCTAGTGATGGAATTACCTTCTTGTGTTACTAATTTCATCACAACAAGTATTCTTGGTGACAAAAATTTCAAAAATTTTGTTACTATATAAGTAACAAAAATATTTATTTTTATTTTAATGCCGTAGGAACGCAATTGTGGCGGCTTAGTCCATGAAGTGTGTATGTTTACTCTACACTTCAGTGAAGCATGTGGCTGTGAGTTGAGCCATATCCACATCATCTGGTTCCCCCTCCATGTCAAATTCTGGATTAGGATCAGACTTTGCCTCCCATGCAGTTGGATAATACTTTTTCAAGTAGCGTCCATTTATAAATTTTTGATAAAATTTTCCATCTTTGGTCTCTAACCAGTAAGTACCATTTTTAAGTACTTTTCTGATATGGAATGGTCTTTCCCATTTAGGAGACCATTTTCCACATTTCTTAGAGCCAATAAGCAAGAAAGCTTTCCATACTAATTCGCCTTTGTTGAAACTTCGTCTACAAACTTTCTTATTGTAATTTCTTTATACCTTCTTCTTTTGCGCTTGTAGATGATTCAATGCATCCAACCTTTCAGAGTCTAGGTCTTCATGCTCGATCATCATGGCATCATTGATAGTCATACCACTACAAGTTGTTTTGAAATGCAACTCTGGCTGACTTAGCCAAGAGTTCCATAGGAACCATCGCATCATGACCATATGTGAGGCTAAATGGACTCACGCCAGTGCTCGAGCGTTGTGACATGCGATATGCCCAAAGAGCTTTTGGCAAGATGTTGTCCCATTTACCAGGTTTGTTTTTTAAATCTTTTCTATGATGCCTATCATCACCTTGTTAGAAGCTTCGGCCTGCCCATTATTCTGTGCATAGTATGGCGTGGACTTAGTGAATTTTAGGCCAAATTTCCTTTCTAAACTCCTTGTAATCTCACCATCAAAGTTAGTACCTTGATCGGTGATGAGTGTTTCTGGAATACCAAAGTGATAGATGATGTGTTCCTTGATGATTTTCTTGATGTCTTTATGAGCTATGCCATTCAGTGCCTTTGGTTCCACCCATTTGGTGAAGTAATCTGTGGCAACTATAATAAAGCAGACACCTACTTTGGCTGGTGGGAAAATCTTTCCAATAAGATCAATTGCCCATCCTATGAATGGCCAAGGCTTTATTATAGAGTGTAACTCTTTTGATTGAAATCTTCAAATAGGACCATACTTTTGACAAGCTTGGCAACCTTTGGCAAATTCCATACAGTCTTCCATGATGGTTGGCCAGTAAAAGCCATGACGGCGTATTAGCCATCTCATCTTTCTTCTAGCATGATGTGCCCCAAACAAGCCTTCATGTACATCCTTGACGACTTTCTTGGCTTCCTCGTCTCCTAGACATCTCAATAAAGATTTGTATAAGTCTTTTCAATACAACTCATCAACTAAAACAGTATAATGTACAACCAAAGTTCTGATCCTTCTACTGACCCTTATTGATGGGTTTTAAAGATAGTCAAGGAATGGTTGTCGCTAGTCATCAAGTTTGTGCACCATGTTGCATACCTCAAACACGTTTTCCCTAGCAAATGTTGACGGCATGCTCCTCTGATCGGTCGTCAGCAAATCATAAAAATAAATTCCCAACAAATTCCTAACTAAAGGATAGGGCAAGTAGGGGTCGAACCCACAGAGAGATAGGTTATTTATCTTTTTCTTAAATCAATTAAACAAATTAAAGAGAATTTTTATAGTGAAATTAAACCTAATCTAACTAACAATTAAAATCAACTAAAGAGAACAATCAAGAAAATTAAAGAAAACAATTAACAAGATAACAGTGAATAATCAAGAAAACAATTAATAAAAACCTCCAACATAGAATTAATATCCCTCTTGACAATTATAACATGGATCATTGATATCTAATAATTATGAAAACGAAGAATAGCTTGTCGGAATTAATTCCTAAATCACCTTAATTAGATAAGATTACTCGTCAAAGCTTAAATTACCCCTTTTTCCTCCTAACTAATCAATTAGCCGTCAAGCCTTAAAGATTTGCTAGGGATCAAAGCATTAAGAACTAGTAATTTATACAAGCACAAAGAGCAATTTCTCACTCAAAGTCCTTTATCTCTCTTGGAAGGGACTTCCGTCCTCCCCCAATTGCTACAAACAACCAAGCCTGAACGTCAATCCGCGACTTGATCTAGCTAATGTTAACTTAATTTATCATGAAAGTGTCGGCTCAATCAATCAAAACAAGCAACATAGAATTAAAACAGAGATCAAAAGAATACTCTAACAATTATCATATATAAGCACAAAATCTCACCAATATATAAGTCAAGAGATCAATTAAATTCTACATTGGAGTTAAGAAAAGGATTACTCACTCATGAATTGAGTGAGCATCCAAAGAATAAGAATAAAAACTTATCTTATGGATGGAAGAAGAGGGGGTGGCGGCACAGAGGCTTTTTGTCCTCCAAATCTTCAATACAATTTCTAGATCTATATGTGTGTGTGTGTTCTAAAAACCTAGACCTAAGGTGCCTATTTATAGTGGAAATAACCCTAGGAATTCCAATCCTAACTTGGAAAGGAGTCTAGGACGGTTTAGGGTCTAACTTGGAGTCCAAGTTAGATTAAAATTCATCCTAGAGTAGAATCCAAGTTAAAATAGGATCCTGAAATTTTGCTGAATTCGTGCAGGAACTTCGACGGCATTTTGGGCTTGAAGATGGCAGAACTGGATCTTGAACTTCAAAGGAAAGTTGTAGCTCTCGGAGTTAGCTTTCCAACGAGTACTCATGGGCTTCAATCGGAGGTCTGAGCAGAAAGTTATGATTTTTCTACCGAAACTGCGCCTGAATCCTAATCCTGTTAGGACTAGAATCGGGAATCTACGGGATTTGGATATTTCCTTGGATTTAGGAGTCATTAATTGGGATTTTAATTCCAATTAATTATTCATATGGGCTAAATATCTTCCCATATAAAATATCCATAAATACCAAAGCTTAAGGGCTTGTCCATGGCTTGTCTTCAATTAAAGCTCCAATCTTCAATCCTTGCTCCTTGAAATAATTCTTCAAAGTCTTCAAATCTCCAAATAAGTCTTCAATGAGTCTTCAAACACGAACTTCGAATCTTCAAATCTATGCTCAAAATTGCTTTGCTAAAATCTGTGTAAAAAGTCATCAAAATAGCTCCAAAAGAAGTGAAAAATAACAATTTCTCAATTCCACATCACTTAAGAACTTAAAACACAAATATCATAAAAATAGCATATAATTAAGCATAAATAAATAAAACATAATAAAATAGCCATAAAAATAGGGTTGTTTTTGGCTCAATCATCCTCCTTTCAACATTCACCACTTTCTTCCAAATATCGTCTTGAAAGGTGATGCCTAATGCAACCTGTGCAGGTTTGCAGCTTCATTCTGATGTTTAGGCACATGTTCAATTCTTACATCATCAAAATTTTCTAACAATTGCACTGCCACTGCATAGTATGGCAATAAAGATACACATGTGCAATTGAATTCTCGAGTGAGTTGGTTGATCAGTAACAGAGAGTCAACTTTGATGTGTACTAAGGATACTTTCATTTCCCTGAGCAATTCTAAACCAATAATGAGTGCTTCATACTCAGCTTGATTGTTAATACAATCAAAGTCCAAGTGGAATGACATCATGGTGTAGTCATCATCAGGAGAAGTGATTACAATTCTTGCACCTGCTGAGTTAGTAGTGCTAGATCCATCAAATTCTAGTATCCATAGTATCAAAGACACTTCCATGACTAAGTTTAAATCCTCAAATTCTTCACCCAGATCTAAGCAGGGATGGTCGGCCAGGAAGTCAGCAATAGCTTGTGCTTTTACTACTTTTTGAGTAATGTACCTGAAACTAAACTCAGAAAGTGCTAAGCACCATTTTCCTAATCGGCCTTTAAGGAGAGGCCGAGTTAGCATGTACTTTATTATGTCGGTTTTGGCAATAATACAGACAATAAAGTAGAGCATGTAATGTCGAAGTTTTATTGCTGCAAAGTAGAGTGACAAACAAAGCTTTTCAATAGGACTATATCTGGTTTCTACATCATTAAGAGTCCTACTTAAGTAGTATACTGCTTGTTGCTTTCCTTTTCCTATTCCCCGAGCCAACAAACATCCAATATAAGATGCAGTGGCTGAGACATATAAGTACAAAGGTTTATCCTTCTTAGGAGGAACTAAGACAGGAGGTGATGTCAAGTACTTTTTTATCGCCTCAAAAGCTTCTTGATGTTCGTCATTCCATTGGAACTCTTCCTTGTCCTTCAACTTCAACAATGGTGAAAACGCCTTGGTTTTACCAGCAGTGTTGGAGATGACTCTTCGTAAGAAGTTCACTTATCCAAGGAAACGTTGTAGCTCTTTTTTGGAGGTGGGCGACTTAGCTTGTATGATGGGTCTTGCCTTGTTTTGGTCTATTTCGATGCCTTTTTGATGAACCAAAAATCCAAGGAAGTTACCTGCACCAACACCAAAAGCACATTTCAATGGATTCATTTTTAAGCCATGTTGTCTCATTCTTTCAAATGAGTGCCTTAAATGATCAATATGGTCAAGGTGATTATGTGATTTAACCACAATGTCATCTATATAGACTTCCATGAATTTACCAATCATGTCATGGAAGATGGCATTCATTGCTCTTTGATAGGTTGCACCGGCATTTTTAAGTCCAAAGGGCATGACTACCCATTCGAAAGTGTCAATTGCGCCTGGACAGCGAAAAGCTGTCTTCGAAACATCCTCCTTTGCTATGTAGATTTGGTTGTAGCCACTGTGTCCATCCATGAAGGATAACACTCGATGTTGGGCGGCTCCATCTACCAATAAATCTGCAACAGACATAGGATATTCATCTTTAGGGGTGGTTGAATTCAAGTTACGAAAATCAACACACACCCTGATTTTATCGTTCTTTTTGAATACAGGAACTATGTTTATAATCCATTCGACATACCTTGCGGTACGGATGAATCCTGCTTTAAGGAGCATCTCAACTTCCTCTTTAACTTTAAGAACGACATCATTAGCCATCCTTCTAGGAGGTTGTTGATAGGGAACATATCCTTCAATAATTCGAAGACAATGCTCAACTAAGTCACGACTTAAGCCAGGCATTTCGTCATAATCTCAGGTGAAATAATCTTTGTATTCCTTCAACAAGTCACAACAAAGCGTGGCTTGTCATCTTCGGCCAACAATTGATTTATGTAGGTCGGCCTTGGCTCTTTTTCTGTACCAAGGTTCACTTCAAGTAAAGGATCTTGTACTTCAACCTTGAGATCATCAAGTTTCATGGGAGCACAATCGAGTTCCTCCATGGTGATCTCATCTTGTATGTTTTCTATATTTTGATAAGCCGCATTAGATGATGGTGCGGCTATGTCTAGGGGTGTTAGTGATACAACACAGTTCGTGAACTGATCGGGCTCGACTCGAAAAAAATTCGAGTTCGGCTCGGGAAATTCGAGCCGAGCTCGAGCTCGAGCTATTCGAGTAGTCAAACGAGCCGAGCTCGAGTAGTTTAATGTTCGGCTCGTAGGCTCGTCGAGCCTATTCGAGCCCCTCTAATATTATATGTATATATATAGTTCAATTACTAAATTGGCCTTACACATAGGTTATATAAGGTTCTAATATGAGGGATAACTTTGTCTTTTAACAATTTTCTTAAAACCTAATTATATCTTTTGTTTTTTCTTCTTTGCATCACACCCACGAGTCACGACGCCGCCCCCTTCATCTTCTTCCCTCCCTCTCCCTTTCCCCCCCTCCCCCTTTCCCTTTCCCCTTCATCACACCCACGACTCTGTTTCAACACCGAGGTTTGTTTCCATTTTCCTTCTCCACTACATTTCCATTTTTGCTTTATTTTCTTTCTACTCTTCTTTTTTCTCTAATATTATATAAAATAAAATTTGTGTAAAATGAGTTCTCTAATATTAAAGAAATGGCAGCTACAATTGCGTCATTATTGGCGTCTCCAACTCAAGCTTTTTCCTCCACGTGGTCGGTGACATGTACTAGTGTAAATCAATCTGTTTCAAACACAATTTATAGATTGTCTCTTTAGACTTGGACCTGCTGTTTTTTAGTATTAATTTGCACAGTGCTTATGGGTTTTGAATACTTTAATCGTTCTTCATGTTTTTGTTGATTTTGGAAAACAAATGGTGTGAATTGATGGTTTAATGTAATTTGGTCATTTGGATTGATCTCCCTTGAATTGAAATTGGGTACAAATCAACTGAAATTTCCAAATTGGTCATTTAGATGTTAAACTCTTTGTCGAGCTTTAATCGAACTGTTCGTATAGGCTCGAGCTCAAACTCGAGCCGAGCTCGAGCCTAAAAAATGAAGCTCGGTCGAACTCGAGCCGAGCTTGAGCTAAGCACTACTCGGCTCGGCTCGGCTCGATTACACCCCTAGCTATGTCCTCTAAGCTTTGAAGCTTCATATCTAAAGCCAAAGTCGACAACTTTTTCATGATGTCGTTGGCTACATCAACCTCTTTTGGTTGTGTATTCATGGGATCTCCTCTATGATAGGAGCACATGGAAGCGACTTGAAAGGGATCAAAGCATCAAGCCACACAAGATTTTCCATTGCCTCTTTCAAGGCTTCTGGTTTGATTTCTCCAGTGGAGATGACAGGATATGGCCGACCATATTTGTCCTGGCCCATGAACCTGATTGGTCTAGTGGTTCCATCATGGAATTTCAAATTAACTACATGTGATTCAACTTTAAATGGTCTGATGTCTGCCTTGACCACTTCAACTTCAGTGCCATTCCAAAACATCAGCAACTGGTGCAGAGATGATGGCACACACCAAATGGAATGAAACCAATCTCTTCCAAGTAGCATGTTGTAAGTTGACGAGGAGTCAACTACAAAGAATGCAGAGAGGGATGTCTTTGAATCAATGGTCAATTGAGGCAATATGCCTCTTGTCTTCTTGATGGCGCCAGAGAAATCACTTACAATGACTTGATCAAATCATCAGTACATTTGCCAAGCTTTTTCAACAATGAATAAGGGATGAGATTCACTGTTGCACCATTATCAACTAGTACCATGTTTATGGGAATGCCATCAACATGAGCCTTGATGTATAAAGACTTGATGTGGCAGGTAGCAGTCTCATCAGGTTTGACAAATATTATAGATTTGGCATCATCTGAGTTGTTGCCCCCCCCTCCCCCCCCCCGCCGAGTCTTCTTTTTTAGGGATCTCGATGACGTCTTCAATTTCTTGATAAGAGGGTGGTTCAAAGGATTCCACTCGCTCTTTTAACCTAGCAGCAAATGTGCATGGAAGAGAGAGGGTAGTATGGTTGAGATTAACCATGAACTGTCCGAAGGCCATTGAATCAACAGATTTGTTGTCAAAGTCTTCAGTAGCTAGTGTCTCTTCTTCACTCATGGCGTCAAGCATGCCTTCCAAACTCTCATCACATAGCAAGTTTTGATCAGATGGAGTTTGTATGGCATTGTCATCATCAGTGGCGCCATTATCCTCCTAATTGGGAGTCCATTGCTCACCATTTTGATATCCTGAGGTCTTGTCAACCTTCATTTTAAGTTCTTCGACAATGATCCTTCTAAGGAGTTGTCGAGCAACATCATCTATTGCTTCTTGCTTTTCGAAAAGAATGTTTTCGGCCTTGATGGTTCAATCCTCTCAGCTTCAAACTTTGTCCTTTCCTTATCTAACTTTGCTTTTTCAAGCAAAATTGATATTTGCCATTGTGACATGCCTTCTTCAATGTGAAGTAAATCTTGAGTGGCCTCATGAGATGGCCAATCTTCAAGTCTTCTTGTTAGAGCCTCATAAGGAAATTTTCTATAGTATGAGTCATCATCAATACTACAGATTTCGAAGTCATCTTCATCTCCTATGGCGAGTGCCCTCATAGCTAGTCTTCTGTAAGCACGAACTGCCTCCTCGTGATGGCGCTCTTCTCAACTAGTTCTTGAAAAGAATAACCTTCATTGCCATAAACTATGTCAATTAGAATTTGTCTACGATCTTGGAGTTCAACTTCTCTTTGATCCAGCTTGAGTGCTCTCTCTTTGAGTTTTGCTTCTTCAAAGACGATCTTTGCCTTGCATAACTTCACTCCCATGTCTACTAGGTCCATGAGGGATGTAACTATCTCGTCGATGGATGGTGACTCCTTTGGGAGTTCATGTTCACTCTCATCAACTTGCATGGCGTCAAGTTCATCTTCTTTTCGGGCTTTTGCTCTTCTTCGGAGCTCACGTCTCCTCCAAGTCTTCCTATTTCTTTGAACAGGATACTTGGGATGTTACAATGTCTGCCACACACCATTCTGACCATTGGATGGTGGCTTGACCATTTTTTGTCGTGCATGGTCATTTCGCAACTTCATCTCTTTCTTCATAACTGCATGGCGATACTCCTCCTTCTTATGATCTAACCATGGTGTGATTTCATGCTTAGTCTTCTTTAAGTAAGACTTGGAATGAAATTCAATGTGTGGCTACTGTTCATGTTTTCTTTTGGAGGACCTCTGCATTTTATGAGGGAGAGATGAGTTCAGATGAGAGGAGGAAGGCGCCACCTTTGATGATGACTCTCCAAACTCCCACTTGCTTTGCTTGTGAGTAGGAAGAGAAGTTTCTTGTTTGCCCCCCTAGTTGGGGACATACTTTGTTTTGCTTTTCTCCTCCTTTTGGAGTGGAGTTTTCGATGAAAAGCCCAACTTCCTTCGAACTTCTTTCTTTGAAGAAGTATCAAGAATGCTTTATAGGTTCTTCCTGATCCTCAGATGAGAAAAGTTCCAGCCTCATTCTTGGTGTTTTAAGCTTCATAGCGGCCGTGTTTGGATACCAAGGCCGATCTTCTTGTTGAGGGTTGGCTGACAAGAAGGACCTTACAGCCAAAGTCATCCTCTTTGGTGTTGCTTCTTCCTTCTTAGCTTCTTTACTAGCCAGCTGTCCATCTTTTGGAAAGTTGAATGTGACCATATGTATAGGAGCTGGGAAAGGATTCTTGTCAACTTGGATGTCTTTCTTAGGATTTTCAGGGAACTTCAAGATTCCCCTTTCTATATTTTCTTGTATTATATTCTTGAATACAGTACAATTGTTAGTTGGATGCCTTCAGGAGTCGTGGTACTTGCATTACTCTCTTCCTTTGATGTCTTCAGGTGAAGGAAGGACATGCCCAGGATGAAGCTTGACCATACCAGACTTGTGCAGAAAATCAAAAACTTCATTCGTTTTTTAGGTGTTAAACGAATAAATCCTACTTCCGTCATAAGGTTTCTTTTCTGCCTGGCACTGATACATAGCAGCAAACCTTTCTTAAGTTTGAGGGTGTCCAACTCCTGGCTTAATCAGAGATGGACACTCAATTGGTTGATCAGCTTTGACCTCAGCTATTCCAAGTTCAAAATTTGGCTCTTGATAGAAAGTGCCATAAGATGAACTTCTTCGTTCGTTGTCTTCTCGCAAGAGAGTCTCATATCTTGTCACTTTGGTTGACATCTCGAAGAAGTCTCTGAATTCGACTCCTTCGAATTTCTTTCGAAGTTCCATGTCAAGTCTATTGTGTGCTAGGCACACAAATTCTTCCTCAGGGAGTGGGGTACGACACCTGTTCCTTAACTTTTTGAAACGAGCCAAGTAGTCTTCAGCCAACTCCCCTTTCTTCTGATAGAGGCGTGACAGGTTAGCCATGGAAACTTATGATTCAGTCTGATAGAACTGTGTGTGGAACATCCTCTCCTCTTCTCAAGTCCTTACTGAGTTGGGTGGTAAGTTAATATACCACGTGAAGGCCACTCCAGTAACAGAGTTAGGAAACAAGTGGAGCTTGTAGTAGCCAGAGTTGGCTTCCCTACACTGCATAGTGAAACGAGCAATGTGTTCCAGAGTAGTCTGTTCACTTGAGGTTCTAGAGAAACTTGTGAAGTCAGGAACTTTGTATCCTCTAGGAAATGGATATATCCTATCATACTCCTCAGGATATGGTTCGTGGAAAGATGGCCCACCAACTCTTTTGTAGAATGGGCCAATCATGTCTTCAAACATCTCCCGGATGTGATTTTGATTCACTGGACCTTGCATTCCAGCAACATGAGGTGGAGGACGTGTAGACACCCATTTTTGTCTTAAGACCATGAATTAAATCAACTTATATTTATTAATTGGTCATTTACATACCCAGGGGCATTTTGGTCATTTTGCATACTCAGAGTTTTCCTTTGATCCTTTTAATTCCATCTTCTAGTTTAGATTAGATAATCCATTTTTGATCATCTAGATTGCATTTGAAAAGGATTCAAATTCTTAATGTGCACCCTTGATAGTTATGCATATTTTAGAATTTAATTCTATTTCGTATAATCGCTTTTCTTTAATATTTTTCATAAATTCACAAATTAGGATAGTTAGATCAATTTAATTCACATATGGTTTGCATTTATCATTTGCATCCACTTTCACTTTGATCTTTAGTTACAATATTAGTATTAGCAATCTTTAGTTAGGAGTCATTAGCAATATTTAGTTAGGTTAGCTCTTAGACATAATAAAAAAAGGGAAGAAGAAATTTTATTAGGCATGTTTGAATACATAATATACTAAGTATCATTAGGTACATTTGCAAAATTACAAAGCACAAAAAAAATTGGAAAAAATTGAAAGATTACAAAAAAAAGTAGTTTGTTTACATTAGTAGTCCAAGTGTAAAGAGTCAACATTTTTGTTTTACAAGAGGTAGGTCTTGATAGAGTCCTTTCCATGCTTTCTTTTCCCACTTAACACAAGCCAGGTTGCACCCTTCCCATCTTGCAACTTCCAGCGCTCTTTGATGAGGTTTAGCCCTGCAGATTAGGAGATAAAAGAGACAGTGCAACAGAATGTTTCCCCCAGGCTCCAAGCATAGGCACCATTAATTCATGATATGCCATTTTTTCAAAAAATGCAACCAACAGCAAACAGAGCAAGAGAGCATGCAGGGATGATCAAACAAGCCATGTACCCGTGCGTCGAAGATCTTTTGAAAGACCTCAATATGCAGGGCTGTACATGAGAGTGTGCAAGGGCTGATAGGGGGGAACCAAGCCAATGATGACATTTAAGGAATAGTAAGCAGCACAACAAGTCAAACAACAAAGAATTGCACCAAGAACAACAAAATAATGAGCACAACAGCATGTTTAAAGCCTGGGGGAGCTTTCTGTTTTAGGCAGATTTGGACATGAGGTTTATGATGTGTTCCTAGCCTCAAAGTGCCAATCTGCCGTCCAAGGAACAATGGGAATGCAGCCAAATATTCATTGCAGGACCAAATGGCAAAAAGGGCTGTCCGAATCCATTGCAAGCATGAGGAATGGAACATAAATTCAATGCAATCAATTCAAGAGAGGAAAACAGAGTCCTAAGCATTCGGATTCTGTATTTATTATACACCAAACCAAGCATGAAGGAATCAAGCAAGTTGTAACAGGGCAGTGTAAAGGGTGTTTTGTAACATCAAGAATGACATGGGAGCAGTAAGTACAGTAGGCTCAATGTGAATAACTCAAAATTCAGTGAAGCAGCAGTAGTCATGGAACATCCAAGCAAAAGACAAAAAAACATAGCCAATGCAAGTTCTAAATACATGACCAAGATGGATTCCAAAGTGTAGCTAGGAGGGTGCATACAGAAAGGGAAAATATAGAGACAGTTGGATCAAATACAACATCCATCACCTAAGCTAAGATTGAAGAAGTCCAATTAGATAAACCATGAGAGAACCAGCTATACTGCAAGGACAGAGCAAGCACAAACAGCTATGGGATCATGGTGCAGAAACAGCAAGCAGATTCCAGAATCCAAAGTAAAACAGGGGAACAAGGCAGGCCTTGCAAGGCAATAAATCAAACAGAGAGCATCACAAAGCATCTTCAAGTAATTCAGGGGGTGAAAACCAGCAGCAAGTTGTGTGTATTCAAAGATATTTAGCATATACATACAAGACAAGGGAATTTAAGCAACCATTTTTGAATTAAATGATGATTAAGACACAGTGTTATTCATCATTACGCACAGGGCTCATCAGAAGGTATTTAATCCAGCAAAGGGAAAAGTCAGGAAGATCAACTAGGCACAAGGGCAGTTGTACAATGCCTAAAGCTAAGCGAGGAAGCAGTGGAGCACAGAGGAGGGGCCAGCTAGACAAATGAACCTATTTTGGGTGATGATACAATGCGAGCATGTAGAATCAAATCAAGCAAACCACATGATCGAAGTAAGCATGGCAAATTCAAAATAGTCATACAAATCACTGACAAAGGTTCAAGTGCAGGTAAAGTAGCAGTTCAGTAAAATGGGCAACAGTAAGAATCTCACCGGGTCAACTAAAAACAGAAAAATACCTGAAGGAAGGTTCCTTTTACCTACCTCTCTTGCCAGCTCACTCACCCATCCACAGCTGCCAATCCCTTCCTACAACAACCTCACAAAAGACAAACAAGGGAAATAAGGTCAGCTTTGGAATGTTGGATTCCAACAGAAAATTTACAGCTAAAATTAACAGAAGAATTGAGGATATTACCTGATTACTTGAGGAACGATCGAGAAGGATGTGAGGCATCTTGACAGCCCACCTTAGCCGTTGAGCTTATCCCCAAAGAAAATCCCACATGATCTCCAACCGAAAAGAGAGAGAAGAAGAGGGGAAAAAAATGAATGGAAAGGGGGATGAATGGAGAAGGCGTTGGCTTTAAATAGAGGAAAAGAATACAGATCAAGGGTTACGGAGAGAGAGGACTGAAATTTGAGGGTTTGGGGCAAGAAAAATTGTTTTTTTTAGTTTCTCTTTGGGGTATTCAAAAAGAAAGGGATGAGAGTGAGAATCAAGGGCCTGGTAGTGTATCAAGAACATCACTTTGCCATCTCCTCTTTGTTTTCGAATTTTTTTGAAAGAAATTGACTAGTTTTTTCGGGATTCCAGTATGGGGATTCAAGGGGTTGGAGACTTAGGTGTTTAAATCAAGCAAAACAAAAAGGGGTATCGGTGGTATTTGATTCAGTGCAATTTGGCCCTTGCTTTGGGGATTTTATTTATTTTGAATGCAATTTACTCCTTGATTTTGGTAATTTGTGCTAAGATTGTGCAATTGAGTGCTTAATTCACCTCATTGATATTTAATTCGTGCTATTTGATCCATGAATGTTGCTAATTGCTTACTTTATGTGCAGAAGTGTCCCCGGATTGTCCAAATTTGACCTTTAGGCTTCCACTTTCTCTAAGTCTTTTGTTCTTTAGACTTTTTGGGCTTTATTAAAGCCTTTGAATTTGTAATAATTAGTAATTAGTGGTAAATTAATGAATAATCATGCATCTATATCATGTATATTATATGTCACTTTGACTATGCTTAAAATGTATTAACATTTGTCTTTTTCCGAGATGAAGGGCCTTTCGGATAAATGTACTCGGGTACGAATTTCGGGAAGCCCCTTCTAGACCGGTCTCTTCCGTAGATACCCCCATAGTGCGTGGGAAGGGTTTATGGAATTGATTTCGGGTAGACCTGTGTTAATGCATATGAATAAAAAAATGACCTTTCATGCATTTTAAATGTCATTCATGCGAGTTAGCCAAATAAGAGTCAGTAAACAACCGTCTTTTACGACGACGGGTGGGTTCCAAGTAAATGTACTCGGGTACGAATTCTTGGTTCCCGTTCCGAGATTGAGTTGTTCTCGAGATACCCCCATAATGCGTGGGAAGAGTCTCGGGTTAATCTCAAGTATACTGTTGTTTACTGATAAACTAAAATTCACCAATTAAAAAAAGAAAGCAGTAAAATTACCATTTCCTTTAAAAGCATACTAAAAGCAACTTTTTTTTATTGACCCATAATTAGATTTAGTTTGACTTAAAGGTACCGTCACTTGACGGGCGTGCCAGGGGTGCTGATCCTTCACCGGGCATAAATGATGCCCGAACATAAACCTAGGTGACAGGATCGGACCGATAGGTTTAGTGGGTTCCATGCCAAGCACTGGACCTCATTAGACTGGTTAAGACAATTAGGTGACTAATTGCACCTTAGACAAAAGATTAGTGGTGACTCCTTTCCAATGTCATTTCGACAGGGTTCCCCGAACCCGAACGTTTCGATAGCTTGGCGACTCCACTGGGGACAGTTATAGAGAGTCAGGCCTCACCTAGTCTAAACAAGATCTAGGGTTAATAAATTGGTTGCTTGTTTGTTTGATTTGGTGTTTATTGCTTTTGTGCTTTGATATTTTTGCTATCTTCACCCATATCTTATTGTTTTCTTTGTCTCTTGTTGGGGCTAGTTACTAGGTCTGTCAGGTGTAGTTTTAGGGCAATGGTAGGTTGTTCCTTCACACACATCACTTTGACTGCATCTTGCATTTACATTTTTGCCACCTTGTTTAGATTTTGGGAGGTATAATAAGCAAGCCTTCGTGGGACTAACCAGGTCCCCGTATAGGTTGTGTGAAAAACCTCCACCCAACGAGATCTTGTCGGGTTAAAATTGGGGACCTACTAAGTACGTGTGGACAAACCCAGCATATAAGTTGGTACACATAAGGAATATTCCGAACCTTTACCCTTTCATTTTGAAAATACGGATCGTAGAAAGAGTAGTTGTTCTTTACTCTCAGTAAATAGACCACCCGCCCCAGGAGGACCTTTGTGTCCGAATTTTTATTTATGGAAAACCTTTTATTTTTTTTTAAAAAAGGGCATCATTTCTTTTCAATTCTGGCATTGTTATTTACTTTATGCGCTTACCTTCCTTTACTAACTTTTGTTCTTTTGTGTTTCCCTTTTTCTATTTCGTTCCACGCATGCATTGCATTAGGTGGTCACATAATGGCAAAAACCAAGAAAATGGGTGAATCAAGCGGGGTGGGGCCCACGCATCATCCAGCAGAAGGAAGCACGAGTGCGACATCACTTGTTGGAAATTTGCTGAGAAATGGGGCAAAACAACAAAAGAATGGAGTGGTAACATCTTTGGATTATAGCATTGAATTTCCGCTTGTGACCCATTTTGATACTAGTTAGAGCAGCTTGGACAAGTTGAAAAGTTTGTGGGCAAGATTTTCATACAAAGAACAGTTCAAGCAGAAATATGGGCTCATTGGGTCTTTGATTGATGCTGAGGTTGATCATTCATTATTAAGAGCCATGGTACATTTCTGGGATTCCGCTCGACACTGTTTTGTTTTCAACAAAGTAGATATGGTGCCTACAGTGAAGGAATACCGCTCCATGTTATTTCCTTCAGATGAGTTTATATCCAGGAAGCCTAATGACAAGATCTACTGGAGGAGGTTGCATCCCCAGGTCAGTAAGCACATTTCTGAGATGACTGGGATAAGGCAGAACAGTGGATGGGAGAGCTAAAGACTTTCAGCACTAGAGTGAGGGCCTTCAAAGAAAGTTACCTGACTCAGAAAGCCGAAGAACACCTGGGATTGAGGAGAAAGGATCCAAGTTGATAGCCCTCTTGATTTATGGTTTGATCATATTCCCCAAACCTCTGCCGCACGTAGATGAGCTAATGATTGATATACAGGATCAGGCAAAGCATGGGTTCGACATCTTACTGGCAATTGTGGCAGAGATTATTCGATCTCTAAATCACTGCAGGGGATCCGGAAAAGGAAGGTTCATTGGGTGTGCGGCCATGTTGACCATATGGATGAAGACTCACTTACCCTTGATTGATACTTCTAAGATGGCCATTCAGTTCCGGGATAGTGACCCCATTAAAGAATTTGGGAATATTGCATGGGTTAAGAAAGCAGTGCAAGAATGGATAGACTGGTTCAAAGGATGTGGACATAGTAACATTGTGTGGAGAGCCAGATGGATGAGGACCAATATCCCAGTGCATAGAAGCGGTGGAGAGTCATTCATGCTACTGATGGGACCATGAGGAACCACTACTTACTCGACTTCTTTGGTGCTCAGGCAGTTTGGAGTAGGGCAATTCATTCCTGACATGCAGGGTTTATGCAATATTGACATTGAGCATGGGTCACAGTTGGAGATTGACATAGCAAGATCTAAGGTACTTCAGTGGAAGAATTCTCAGTGGGAATATGTGGCTGACTCGCCGTATAAAACAACCCCTTCTCCAGAATATGTGATATGGCATAAGGAAGTAGTTGAGAGTTTAGCCCCACCTCCCGCCAAGAACCCGAGAATTAGATTGGGGGCAAACAGTGAAGATGAGCTCTCTAAGTTAAGAATTGAAAACAAGTGTCTGCGTGAGGGAGCTGTACTCCGGGAACTGGAAGAAAGGTTTTAGTTGAAGAAGACCAAGTGGGAAAAGGAGAAAGCACAAATGATAGAAGCAGCTGAGAACCTGCAAGTCCAGATAGACAGGTTGGTCAAGAGGAAGGAGGAGTTGGAGCAAGACCATCAGAAGAAAAAAGAAAGGGCAGAATTTTGTGGTAGTGAGAATAGGAAGCTTGGCCAATCCAAAGATGCATTCCAGGAGGGCTAAATAGCCCATTTGCCCCCTATACTTTGCAAATTTAGGCCAGTTTGCCCCTTGAACTAATAATTGTGCCACATTGCCCCTTTAATTTTCAAAATCGCGCCAATCTGCCCCCGGACGTGATGGACGTTAGTCACGTGCCGTCACGTGACTAACGGTTCCGTTAAACCTAACCTTAATCACTGATGTGGCTATTATTTGTTGACGTGGCATTTCCACATCAACGTTAAGTGGGTCCATAGATGCCATGTCAAAAAATTTTAGAAAGTTAAAAATCCAAAAATAAACAACATATAATAATATAAATTAATAAAAAAGGGTTTAAAAATTATTTTAATTGTATTAAGGGTTTTAAAAATTATGTTCAGGGGCAAACGTTTTTTTTTCCTTCTTTTTTTTCTCTTTTTTTCTCTCCCTCCTTCTTCAACCCTAACATTCATCTCCTGATAAAACCACGCTGCCTAATCTTCCTTCAACAGTCGACGTTGGCTCTCACCGCCGGCGGCCCTCACGGCCCCCTCTCCCATTACTTTCTCTGTATACTTTCTTTCTTTCCTTTTTTTTACCTTCTTTTTCTTAGCCTTCGAAAACCACCCAACTCGAAACCCCTTCTCTCCGATTCCGACAACCCCACCGGCAAAACACCCAAACTTTCAACTATATTGTTTCTCTACCACTCTCTTCCCTAACTCCTTAGTAAATTTTGAAAAAGGACCCAAATCAAAAAAGCCCAAAATTTGATTTTCCCTTCCTCTGTTTACACAAATATTTTTGGCTAAATAGCCACTTTTCTATACAAGTTACTATTGCGATCGGTGATGAGCTGATTCTTAGTCGTCAACAGGTGGCCTCTGGTGTGTTCGATAACCATTTTGGTTTTGTGTTGTGATTGGCTGTTGGTGCTGTTTACTTTGTTCTTTTTCCGTTTCTTCATTGTACCTCTTTGCTTTGTACCTTTCTGGTTAATACTTTTTTTAAAAAAAAAAAATGGGTGCTATGCTTAATAATTGAGAACCCATGCTGTTGATTCCAACTCCCAGAGCTTTCCCCATTTCAAATACCTTAAAGGCTATGAACAAATCATGGTTTAATTTGTTGAATGCATTGATGATAGTAATAGTTGAAATTAGAATCAAGCATCTACGTTATTTGGATAAAAGAAAATTATTTGGATGTTGATCTAAAAAGGTTTGGTTTGTTTTCTGCTACAGTACCCAATTTGGCTCGTAGTCTATTATCTATAACCGTATAGTTTTTTATTTTATTTTTTCGATTATGTTTGTTGTTTTTTGTACTTTTAATCATGATAAAAGAAAATTATCCCTTTTAATAATAAAGAATTTATTAAACGTTTTTACTTTAATTTCTTTTTTCTTTTTTTTTTCTAAATTTTTGGTTGGAATTTTCTGTATGTCCCACCAATGATGACGTGGAAAAATCCACGTCAGCAGAAAAAGCCACGTCAGCGACTAACAGGGGTTTGACGGAACTGTTAATCACGTGACGGCACGTGACTAACGTCCGTCACGTCCGGGGGTAGATTGGCGCGATTTTGAAAATTAAAGGGGTAATATGGCACAATTATTAGTTCAGGGGGCAAATTGGCCTAACTTTACAAAGTTCAGGGGGCAAACGGGCTATTTAGCCATTCCAGGAGAGAGCCATAGAGCTGAAAAGAAGAGAGGTTGCCATTGTCGAGGGAAACTCTGAGTATGCTGCATTTGAACAGGAAAACAGGGAAATAGGAGACAGATATCGGGGCCTCAGAAGAGAATTGGAGGAAGAAAGGGATCTTAGCAACAACTTGGCCTCTTTGGTCCGACGCCAAAATGAAGAAATTGGAGTCCTTAGAGGAAAAGAGGCAGAGCTTACCAGTGCCAATCAGATGATCACCACCTTGACAACAAAACTCATAGCAGGAAAAGGAAAGACAGCTGAGCATGAGGTGCAATCTGTGTTAGCGAATGCCGCCCATCAAGTTCAGGTCCAGAACCTAAATGCTGAGATTATCCGCTTGAGGGAATTAGTAGAAACACATCAGGCCAACTTTGAAGATCTTGAGACGAAGTACATGCTATACAAAGCCGAAGTGGATGAAATAGAGCGTGCATGGTTCTTCATCCAATATAGGCTTTAGAAGTGGGAAGATAGCTATCACACTCGCACTAATCAGTTGTTAAAGTTGCAAGGGCATATCCGGGCAGGAGTTAAAAAGGCCAACAAAATCAAGAGCGAGATTCAGAGGGTCTGTGATCGGAGGATGCTCAGAGGAGCAGGGGAACATGAGATCCTAGAGTGCTTGGAAAGGGTGATCCATCTTTTCAGGTCGTTCATCAATGCTTACAAGAACATATCCCTGAATGAAGACTTTAACAAGCGCAAGCGGGAGGAGGATGCCAGCGGTGCATGTTATGTGGAGTCAGATTAGAATAGTCGAATGGACAAGTATTTGAGATTGTAATCAAGTTTGAATGAATTGATGATATAATAATGTGGTGTTTTAAACATTATTTTGAGTTAATCCAGTCTCTCGGTTTTTGGTATTATGTGGCCAGCTAGTACATAATCATTAATGCATAAAGGATGTTTGGTTTATGTGAATGGACAAAATCAAGTTATGAAGGGTTACCACTGATCGAGCCAAAATTAACCATATTTTTATGATCATTTTCCTATACTTTTTACTATTTTATGTGGAATTTAACCTTATTTTATAAGTATTTGTGTTTTTAGGTCTTGAAGACAAGAAAAGTGGAAACTTATTGTTTTTCACTCTTTTTGGAGCTATTTTGATGACTTTTTACTCAAATATGGACTTAGCAATTTTGAGTATGGATTTGGAGATTCGAATTTCGTGATTGAAGATTTATTGAAGATAATTTGAAGATTTGAAGATCATTGAAGAATTATCTCAAGAAGCAAGAATTGAAGATTGGAGCTTTAATTGCGAAGGATTGAAGACAAGCTATGAAGAAACCCAGAAGCTTTGGAATTTTGGATATTTTATATGGGATAATACTCAGTCCATATAAGCCCACAATTGGAAATAAAATCCCAATTTGTGCCGCCTATATCCAAGGAAATATCCAATTCCCGCATATTCCCGCTACTAGTCCTAACAGGATTAGGATTCAGCGCCGTCTCGGTAAAAAGACCATAACTTTCTGCTCCGATGTCCATTTTAGGCCCGTGAGTAGGTGTTGGAAAGCTAACTCCGAGATCTACAACTTTCCTTTGAAGTCCAAGACCCAGTTCTACCATCTTCAAGCCCAAAAACGACGTTCAAGTCTCTGTACGATTTCAGAAAATTTCAGGATCCTATTTTGACTAGGATTTTGGTTCTAGGAAGACTTTTAAGCTAACGCGGAGACCAAGTCAGCCCTAAAAACGTCCTAGACTCCTATCCTACCTATAATTACAGTTTCTAGGGTTATTTCCACTATAAATAGACACCCTATGTAACACAAATCATAGACAATATCTAGATAATTTTCTCTTCTACTTTTTCTCTTCTAGTTCTTGTTTTTCTTCTAGTTTTAGGGCTAGGGTGACGCACCCCTCTCTTTGCATAAAGAGGGGCGGCAACCCTGGGTTATTCAAGAGCAGGATTTCCCCTTCAAGTCCTGTAAGTTTTCTTCTTATTCTTTGGATGCTCACTCAATTCATGAGTGAGTAATCCTTTTCTTTTCTCCAATGTAGAATTTAATTGATCTCTTGACTTATATCATGGTGAGATTTTGTGCTTTTATATGAAAATTAATAGGGTATTTCTTAATATATCTGCATGAATCCTATGTTGCTTGTTTTGATGGATTGAAGCTAGCACTTTCTTGATAAATTAAGTAGCATTAGCTAAATTAAAATCTTGAAGGATCTTCGGATTTAATTGTTTGGTAGCAATTGGAAGCGAAGGATCTTCCTTCCAAGGGATTTAAGAATCTTTGACCAATTTTTAATTGCCCATTGTGCTTGTAAATTACTAGATCTTAATGTTTTATTCTTGAGTAATTATCACACTGGATCAAGAGGTAATTGTTTAAAGAATAAAATGGATAATTCACACTGGATCAAGAGTTTTATCTAATTAAGGTAATTTAGGATTAAATTCCAAGCAAGCTATCCATTGTTTTCATAATTTTTAGATATCAATGATCCATGTTATTATTGTCAAGAGGGATATTAATTCTATGTTGGAGGGTTTTCTTAATTATTTTCTCAATTTATCCTCTGCTTTTTAATTAATTGTTTTCTTTAATTTTCTTGATTGCTTTCTTAGATAATTTTATTTACTAGTTTGATTTGATTAGATTATACTTTAAAAATCTTTTTTTATTTTATTTGTTTGTTTTAAGAAAAAGAACAATAACCTATCTCTCTGTGGGATCGACCCCTACTTGCCCTAGCTATCTTTAGTTAGTAATTGTTGGGATTTTTATTTTTATGATTGCTAACGACCGATCAACCACAATGGTGGAAAAACTTCATAACCTTCCTTTTAGGTTATACATTCATTCATACGTACACGTTGCATAGATGCCAGTGTGAAAGACACTTTGACTTATGTGAATGCATAAAGTCAGGGTTCTGGATATAAAAGCGAGGAATTATGAATTTCACCACAATGGTGGGGAATCTGATAATCCCTTCCTTTTAGGGCATCAGTACATTGTTTTAATAATAAATCAATAAAAAAAATAACATCAGTTTTTTACGTTTAAATTCAGAGAAAACAAGATAGCTCAACATCAGTATCTTACACGATCTAAGGCTAAAGCGATGGCAAGTCAACACGGTGAGGAATTTGAAGAACTGAAGAGAGACCGAGATGAAATGAAAGAGCAGTTAAGGCAGGTGTTGGCAGCAGTGGCCAAATTAACTACGGTTGTGGAAGATCCAGTGAGAAATGGAGTAGCATAGGAGAAATCGGGCAACTCCGGTGGTATGATGAACCAACTTAAGGATAATGGCAAGGCACATGTTGAAACAGCCGATGATGCGCCGCCAGGGTATGTCTACAATCCCACGGCACCATATTACTCTCGGGGAGAGGGTTCATATGTTCCATATGAAAACCCAGTGCACTACCACCTAGGAACACTGGCTGTCAATCAAGATAAGCCATTGGGAACAACTGGGAGGAAAGAGGATGACTCGGAAGATGAGAACAAGCGCATGCTAAGCCTGATTGATGAAAGGCTTTGTGGCTTAGAAGGATCCAGTAGTTATTATAGGCTCATCAATACCGCACAGTTATCTTTAGTGGACGATTTGGTCATACCACCAAAGTTCAAAGTTCCTAATTTTGAAAAATTCGATGGGACCAAAGACTACCCAAACAATCATCTGAAGAGCTATGCAAGGAAAATGGGGCCTTATGCAGCAAATGAAAAGCTCATGATTCACTGCTTCCAAGATAGCTTGATTGGCACGGCCTCTACATGGTATAACCAGCTTGATAAGCATCGCATTCGTTCCTGGGATGATCTCGCAAAATCTTTCATTGATCAATATAGGTACTTGATCGATTTGGCTCCAAACAGAGAATCGTTGAAAGCTATGGAAAGAAAACCTACTGAGAGCTATACTGAGTTCGCTCAGCGCTGGAAGGATATGGCCACTCAGGTCAGGCTGACAATAGAAGAATCAGAGATCTCAGGACTTTTCATTGATGCTCAGAAGTCGATTTTCTATGACAAGCTATTTAACATGTCGGGTGAGCCATTCGCGAAGATCGTGGTAATAGGACAGAAGTTTGATAATAGCATTAAGTCCGGAAAGATCATGGTCCCAGAGGAAGCCAGGAAGGTGTCAATGGGAAGAAAGAAAGAGGAAGTTAGCAATGTCAACCAGGTAGGGTATCAGCCTCCAAGGCCTTATAGACCCTATCATGCACCTCCAACTTACAGTTATCCTCAGCAAAACCCAGTGAATTACTATTGCCCGCCTATACCAGTGCCTTACTCCTTTCAACCAGTAAACAATGTAGGGAGTACACCTTATAGAGCACCACAACCGCTTTTACAACCTCCTGTGCCTTCACCACAACATGCTGGATAGGCGATGCCTCCACGGGCTGCCTTTCGCCCAGTTAGGGAGCACATTGACTTTATCCCCTATACATATTCTGAGTTGCTGCCACAATTGGTCCAGCAGAATTTGGTCCGGCGAGTTCAGTACCAGCGCGCTTTACAACCTCCATACCCTGCATGGTATGATGTTAATGCTTACTATGATTTCCATTCTGGGGCACAGGAGAACTCAACTGAGAATTGTTTTAGGTTGAAGCAAGAAGTGCAAACTTTGGTAAGAAGTGGAAAGCTTAGTTTTCCCAAAGCTGAGCAGCCAAATACAACGGGGAATCCGCTGCCTAATCACATGGAGGTCAGGTCAATGCAATATGTGGAGGAAAGATTGTGATAAGGGACGTCTGCAAGGTTGTTACCCCAATGGCAACAGTGTAAGAGGCGTTAGTAAAAGCTGAGATGATAGATGAAGGGCAATATGAAGGGCAGGTCAGTAGCAAAGAATGCCCTATACACGGTGTACATGCAATACAGGATTGCAGATGTGTTCACATGGTCATATCAAGATATGCCGGGATTGAACCCTGAAGTGGCGGTCCATAGGCTACCAATAAGACCAGAATGCACGCCAGTACAGCAAAAACTCAGGAGAATGAAGCCAGATATGCTATTAAAAATCAAAGAAGAAGTCAAGAAGCAGTTTGATGCTGGTTTTCTTGAGGAAATTACATATTCCGAGTGGCAGGCCAATATTGTCCCAGTCCCGAAAAAAGATGGAAAAGTCCTAATGTGCGTAGATTATCGGGATTTGAATAGAGCCAGTCCAAAGGATAACTTCCCGCTGCCTCACATTGACATATTGGTGGATAATACGACCCGATATTCCTTATTCTCTTTCATGGATGGCTTTTCGGGATATAACCAAATTAAGATGGCTCCTAAAGATAAGGAAAAGACTGCTTTCGTGACAGCATGGGGCACGTTCTGCTACAAAGTTATGCCATTCGGGTTGAAGAATGCAGGGGCCACTCATCAGCGAGTAATGGTGACTTTATTCCATGACATGATGCATAAGGAGATAGAAGTGTATGTAGATGATATGATTGCTAAAGCCCACTCACCAGAAGAGAACTTGGCAAATTTGAAGAAGTTGTTCCAAAGACTTAGAGAATATCAGCTCAAATTGAATCTATCTAAGTGCACATTTGGGGCAACATCCGGGAAGTTGCTGGGTTTTGTAGTGAGTCAGAGTGGAATAGAAGTTGATCCTGATAAGGTCAAAGCAATCCAGAATTTGCCTCCACCCAAAACCCAGATGGAAGTAAGAGGATTTCTGGGACGCTTGAACTATATAGCTCGTTCCATATCTTAACTAACTGCAAAATGTGATCCCATCTTTAAGCTGTTGAGGAAGAACAACCCAGGGGAATGGGATGAGGAATGCCAAGTTGCATTTGAGAGAGTCAAGGAGTATTTGTTAAATCCACCTGTTTTGATGCCCCCAGAAAGAGGAAGGCCTTTGATTTTGTATTTGACAGTGTTTGAAAAGTCTATGGGTTGTAAACTGGCCCAACAAGAGAAGTCAGGAAGGAAAGAGCATGCAGTTTATTACCTGAGTAAGAAATTTACAGAATATGAATAAATTATTCCTCTCTGGAGAAAATGTGTTGTGCATTGGCATGAGCAGCTCAGAGGTTAAGACTGTATATGCTTTACCATACCACCATGGTTGTAGCTAAGCTTGATCCACTACGATACATCTTTGAGAAGCCTGGGTTATCTGGCTGAATTGCAAGTTGGCAAGTACTCTTATCTGAATACGATATAGTGTATGTGTCCCAAAAGGCAATAAAAGGGAGTGTGGTGGCCGATTTTCTGGCAGACAGGGCAAATAATGATTATGAACCTGTAAAATTTGAATTCCCAGATGAAGATCTCATGGCTGTAATGAATGTTGAAGATGAGACTTCGAAAGAACCAACCAAATGGAGAGTATATTTTGATGGGGCATCCAATATGTTGGGGCATGGAATTGGTGCAGTGTTAGTTTCACCTGATGGGGACCACTTCCCAGCTACTGCAAAATTAGACTTTCCCTGCACAAACAACATTGCAGAATATGAAGCATGTGTGCTTGGAATTCAGATGGCTATTGAAAAGAAGATCAAGATTTTAGAAGTTTACGGTGATTCAGCTCTGGTAGTATACCAAATGAAGGGAGAATGGGAAACAAGAGATTCTAAGTTAATCCCATATCGAGAACATATTTTGGAGTTGATGGAACAGTTTGAAGATATTTCCTTTCATTTTGTACCACATGAAGGGAATCAAGTGGCTGATGCTTTAGCCTTATTGGCCGCCATGTTTAAAATTGGAGGAGGTGTAGACATACCCCCAATTAGATTGAAATTATAAGAGACACCTGCTCATGTTATGAGTGTAGAAGAAGAGCCGGGTGGGAACCCCTGGTATTATGACATTATACAGTATCTTAAGCATTAGAAATACCCCGAGCATGCAACTGATAATGATAAAAGGGTGATTAGGTGAATGTCATTGGGATACTTTTTGGATGGGGAAGTTCTATATAAGAGTAGCCGAGATCAGGTTCGGTTGAGATGTGTGAATTCGACCGAAGCTAAAAGAATACTAGCAGATGTCCATGACGGAATTTGTGGAAGTCATGCCAGTGGACATAGGATGGCCCGACAAGTTATGAGAGCAGGGTATTACTGGCTAACCTTGGAAACTGATTGTATCAACTATGCAAGACGATGTCACAAATGCCAGATATATGCAGACCAGATACATACTCCTCCTAACCCACTTCATGTCTTGGTGTCTCCGTGTCCATTCTCAATGTGGGGCATAGATGTGATTGGAACAATAAATCCTAAAGCTTCAAATGGTCATCAGTTTATTTTGGTAGCTATTGATTATTCCACTAAGTGGGTGGAGGCTACATCTTATTCAAGCATAACACAATCAGTAGTCCTCAAATTCATCAAGAAGGAAATTATCTGCCGATATGGTTTACCGGAGAGAATCATCACTGACAATGTAATGAATTTGAATGGCCAGCTAATTGTTGCTGCTTGTGCTCAATTTAAAATCATCCATAGCAATTCTGCTCCAAGACGCCCAAAGATGAATGGCGCGGTAAAGGCAGCAAATAAGAAAATCAAGAACATCATACGGAAAAATGACTGAAACTTACAGAGACTGGCATGAAAAACTGCCCTTTGCCCTGCATGCTTACAGGACTTGTGCTAGAACTTCCACCGGGGCAACTCCTTATTCTTTGGTGTATGGGATGGAAGCAGTAGTGCCAATCGAAGTGGAAATTCCTTCACTGAGGGTGTACTGTGAAGTTAAAGTGGATGAAGCAGAATGGGAACAGGAAAGATATGATCAATTAAATCTTATAGAAGAAAAAAGGTTGACAGCCCTTTGTCATGGACAAACTTACCAGAAGAGGATGATCAGGGCATTCAATAAAAAGGTGCGCCCTAGACAGTTCAAAGAAGGAGAGTTGGTTCTGAAGAAGATTCTTTCGGAGCAACGAGATCCAAGGGGCAAATGGGCATCGAATTGGGAAGGACCTTATATTGTAAAGAAAGCATTCTCTGGAGGTGCTTTAATTCTGCAAGAGATGGATGGGACCGAATTATCAAGTCCAATTAATTCGGATGCGGTGAAGAAATACTATGCCTAAGAGAAGCTAAAAAAAAAAAAAAACTGGGCCTAAAATAGAAAGAGGTCGAAAAAGAAGAACTTGGCCTAAAATAGAAAAAGGTCAGAAAAAAGAAATAAATAGAAAGGAGGGGTCCAAGTTGAAAACCCGCGAAAGGCGACCTGAATCCAATGGGGGTTCTTGAATTGAAAACCCGAAAGGCGGTTCAAGTAAAGGATGGAAAGGCATTAATAGTGGAATCTTACTCAATCGTCTTGTGAGGTCGAAGGGGTGAGTGAGTAGTTCAGAGTTACCTGTGATGACCAAAAGCAAAAAGAAATGTACACACAGGGCCAATTGAAATGCAAGGGAACCATCCATCATTCAAAATCGTTGGAGCATTCATCGGCATGCGGTCTATTCTATTTTTATATATTATTATTACTACAACATTTTCCTTTATGAACCTCTCCGTTCATATATATATGTTCTTTATTAAATATCTTTCTTAAACAATATATTTCTCTTCCCATGCACTTTCTGTTGAGAGGAATACTTGGATTGTGCATTTCATTACAAAATCATAACACTGATTGAACATGTTTGAATAAACATGATCATGCATGGCATTCAACCATAAAGGGGTAATAAGTTGGAATATTAGTCTTAACTGCATTACAAGTTGGAAAATTCATATTGGAGGTAAAAAAAATTTAGATTAAGGTGGTGCAAATGCTTTACAAGGGGGCATATATCTTACAAGGAAGGAATCATCAGCAAAGTGCATCCAAGGGGCGATAAAAGCAAAGGTTCATTAATGAAGTGCCAGAATGGAAGAAGTAGGAATGATGTTGGGCTATCTTGAGTTCTCACCTTAAAATAACGAAAATTTAATTCAAAGAAATAAAAGATGTTTTTCCCATGATATTGATTGAGTTTTTGTTTGAGTTTCAGTTTTAAATCAAAATCCCCTTTCTATTTTTAAAATCCTGTTCGAGGTCTCTGGTTGAGAGTTTTCAATTCAAAATCTTATCTTATTTTTAAAATCCTGATCGAGGTCTCTGGTAGAGAGTTTTCAATTCAAAATCTCGTCTTGTTTTTAAAATCCTGTTCGAGGTCTCTGGTAGAGAGTTTTCAATTAAAAATCTTATCTTGTTTTTAAAATCCTGCTCGAGGTCTCTGGTAGAGAGTTTTTAATTCAAAATCTTATCTTGTTTGTAAAATCCTGATCGAGGTCCCTGGTAGAGAGTTTTCAATTCAAAATCTCATCTTGTTTCTAAATCTTGATCGAGGTCTCTGGTAGAGAGTTTTCAATTCAAAAACTCATCTTGTTTTTAAAATCCTGATCGAGGTCTCTGGTAGAGAGTTTTCAATTCAAAAACTCGTCTTGTTTTTAAAATCCTGATCGAGGTCTCTGGCAGAGAGTTTTCAATTCAAAAACTCGTCTTGTTTTTAAAATCATGTTCGACGTCTCTAGTAGAGAGTTTTCAATTCAAAATCTTATCTTGTTTTTAAAATCTTGTTTGAGGTCTCTGGTATAGAGTTTTCAATTCAAAATCTCGTCTTGTTTTTAAAATCCTGTTCGAGGTCTCTGGTAGATAGTTTTCAATTAAAAATCTCGTCTTGTTTATAAAATTTTGTTCGAGGTCTCTGCTAGAGAGTTTTCAATTAAAAATCTTATCTTGTTTATAAAATCTTGTTCGAGGTCTCTGGTAGAGAGTTTTCAATTCAAAATCTTGCCTTGTTTTAAAAATCCTGATCGAGGTCACTGGTAGAGAGTTTTCAATTCAAAATCTTGCCTTGTTGGTAAAAATCCTGATCGAGGTCTCTGGTAGACAGTTTTCAATTCAAAATCTTGTCTTGTCTTTTAAAAATCCTGATTAAGGTTTTTGATCGAAAGTCTACATCTCAAAGCCTGAATTCATTGAAATCAAATTTCTTCTTAAAATTCATTTTTCTATGCATGCATGTAGAACGGGTGTCTACGTCTTTGCACATTTCCTTACTAACAGAAAGTATACAAAGTGCTCTTTTGTAAACCTCCCACTAGTCAGAAAATGCACAAAGAAGGGCAGCTGTAGACACCCATTTTTGTCTTAAGACCATGAATTAAATCAACTTATTTCTTAATTGGTCATTTGCACACCCAGGGGCATTTTGGTCATTTTGCATTATCAGAATTTTTCTTTGATCCTTTTAATTCCATCTTCTAGTTTAGATTAGATAATCCATTTTTGACCATCTAGATTGCATTTGAAAAGGAATCAAATTCTTAATGTGCACCCTTGATAGTTATGCATATTTTAAAATTTAATTCTATTTAGTATAATCGCTTTTGTTTAATATTCTTCATAAATTTACAATTTAGGATAGTTAGATCAATTTAATTCACATATCATTTGCTTTTTTTATTTGCATCCACTTTAACTTTGACCTTTAGTTATAATATTAGTATTAGAAATCTTTAGTTAGGAGTCATTATCAATATTTAGTTAGGTTAGCTCTTAGACATAATAAAAAAAAGGGAAGAAAAAATTTTATTAGGCATGTTTGAATACATAGTATACTAAGTAACATTAGGTACATTTGCATAATTACAAAGCACAAAAAAATTGGAAAAAATTGAAAGATTACAAAAAAAAAGTAGATTGTTTACATTAGTAGTCCAAGTGTAAAGAGTCAACATTTTTGTTTTACAAGAGGTAGGTCTTGATAGAGTCCTTTCCATGCTTTCTTTTCCCACTTAACACAAGCGAGGTTGCACCCTTCCCATCTTGCAACTTCCAGCGCTCTTTGATGAGGTTTAGCCCTGCAGATTAGGAGATAGAAGAGACATTGCAACAAAATGTTTCCCCCAGGCTCCAAGCATAGGCACCATTAATTGGTGATATGCCATTTTTTCAAAAAAATGCAACCAACAGCAAACAGAGCAAGAGAGCATGCAGGAATGATCAAACAAGCCATGTACCCGTGCATCGAAGATCTTTTGAAAGACCTCAATTTGCAGGGCTGTACATGAGAGTGTGCAAGGGCAGGCAGAGGGAACCAAGCCAATGATGACATTTAAGGAACAATAACCAGCACAACAAGTCAAACAACAAAGAATTGCACCAAGAACAACAAAATAATGAGCACAACAGCATGTTTAAAGCTTGGGGAGCTTTTTGTTTTAGACAGATTTGGACATGAGGTTCAGGATGTGTTCCTGGCCTCAAAATGCCAATCTGCCATCCAAAGAACAATGGGAATGCAACCAAATATTCATTGCAGGACCAAATGGCAAAAAGGGTTGTCCGAATCAATTGCAAACATGAGGAATGAGACATAAATTCAATGCAATCAATTCAAGAGAGGAAAACAGAGTCCTAAGCATTCAGATTCTGTATTTATTATGCACCAAACCAAGCATAAAGGAATCAAGCAAGTTGTAACAGGGCAGTGTAAAGTGTGTTTTGCAACATCAAGAATGACATGGGAGCAGTAAGTACAATAGGCTCAATGTGAATAACTCAGAATTCAGTGAAGCAGCAGTAGTCATGGAACATCCAAGCAAAAGACAAAAAGCATAGCCAATGCAAGTTCTAAATACATGACCAAGATGGATTCCAAAGTGTAGCTAGGAGGGTGCATACAGGAAGGGAAAATATAGGGGCAGTTGGATCAAATACAGCATCCATCACGTAAGCTAAGCATGAAGAAGTCCAATTAGATAAACCATGAGAGAACCAGCTATACTACAAGGACAGCGCAAGCACAAACAACTATGGGATCATGGTGCAGAAACAGCAAGCAGATTCCAGAATCCAAAGTAAAACAGGGGAACAAGGCAGGCCTTACAAGGCAACAAATCAAACAGAGAGCATCACAAAGCATCTTCAAGTAATTCAGGGGGTGAAAAGCAGCAACAAGTTGTGTGTATTCAAAGATTTTTAGCATATACATACAAGACAGTGGTATTTAAGCAGCCATTTTTGAATTAAATGATGATTAAAACACAGTGTTATTCATCATTACGCACAGCGCTCATCAGAAGGAATTTAATCCAGCAAAGGTAAAAGTCAGTAAGATCAACTAGGCACAAGGGCAGTTGTACAATGCCTAAAGCTAAGCCAGGAAGTAGTGGAGCATAGAGGAGGGGCCAGCTAGACAAATGAACTTATTTTGGGTGATGATACAATGCGAGCATGTAGAATCAAATCAAGCAAACCACATGATTGAAGTCAGCATGGCAAATTCACAAATAGTCATGCAAATCACTGGCAAAGGTTCAAGTGCAGGTAAAGTAGTAGTTCTGTAAAATTCGCAACAGTAAGAATCTCAATGGGTCAACTAAAAACAGAAAAATACCTGAAGGAAGGTTCCTTTTTACCTACCTCTCTTGCCAGCTCACTCACCCATCCACAGCCGCCAATCCCTTCCTTCAACAACCTCACAAAAGACAAACAAGGGAAACAAGGTCAGCTTTGGAATGTTGGATTCCAACGAAAAATTTACAGCTAAAATTAACAGAAGAATTGAGGATATTACCTGATTACTTGAGGAACGATCGAGAAGGATGGGAGGCATCTTGACAGCCCACCTTAGCCGTTGAGCTTATCCCCAAAGAAAATCCCACATGATCTCCAACCGAAAAGAGAGAGAAGAAGAGGGGAAAAAATGAATGGAAAGGGGGATGAATGGAGAAGGCGTTGGCTTTAAATAGAGGAAAAGAATACAGATCAAGGGTTACGGAGAGAGAGGACTGAAATTTGAGGGTTTGGGGCAAGAAAAATTGTTTTTTTAGTTTCTCTTTGGGGTATTCAAAAAGAAAGGGATGAGAGTGAGAATCAAGGGCCTGGTAGTGTATGAATAGAGCAAATCTCTTTGAGATTAGCTCAAGAACATCACTTTGCCCTCTCCTCTTTGTTTTCGAATTTTTTTGAAAGAAATTGACTAGTTTTTTCGGGATTCCAGTATGGGGATTCAATGGGTTGGAGACTTAGGTGTTTAAATCAAGCAAAGAAAAAGGGTGTCGATGCTGCTTGATTTGGGGCAGAAGTTTAGCAAAGAAAAACTAGATCTAGGGTTGAGGAAGAAGCGGCATGGGGAAGAAGAAGAAGAAGATTTGTTTATAAGCCCTCTGTTGCCCTACACGATGTCGTTTAGGTGGGCTCTTTTTCCTTTTTCTTTCAATTAAATTCCTTTTGTTTCCTTTTATGATGATTTGGGGCCTATTTGTTTGAAACTTTGTTGTTTTGCTTTAATCTTGTGAGGAATGGACCATTTCTAATGAATCTATATGTGTTTATGTGGATATGATGGTGATTTGTTGATTCAAATGTTGATTTTGCTCAAAGTTTATTTGTTTTTTTTAAAGGTATGATTTTTAGTTAAGTAAATGTGATAGATCTGATTTATGTCCATCTTTTTTGCTTTAATTGTTGTTTTGATAAAGAATTAGGTTTTAAAATATTTTAATTGAGGCTTCCATGCTAAAGTTAAGATTTTTGTTGGCCATAATGCAATGAAAGGAATAAAGGATAACTAGAGTTCATGTATAATCATTTCCTTTGGATTTTGACTTAAAGTTAAAAGAAAAATCAAGCCTTTATTTTCAAGTTTTGATTTTTTGAATATTGTTGATTCAAAGTTAGATTCATGATCTCTTTTGAGTTGATCTTGAGTGTAAAAATGGAGCTTTTGATTTAAAAGCTTAAACCTTTTTTAAATGGGAATTAGCTTATTTTCATGTCGTATTGAGCTAATTTTTTTATTTTTTAGGTTTTAAAATTAACAATTTCATTTCTTAGAATTAAAGGTCAACTCATGGAGGGATTAGAGAATCTCTTGGAATTAATTTTAGTTAAAGAATCAAAGTTTGGATTTAAAAGCTTAATTTTTTCTTTTGAGTTTAACTTAAACAAAAGGAAATGGTTCTAATTCATGATAACTTGTATTTTAGTGCATTTAAAGATTCATATTTGTGTTTGAGCTCAATTAAGTGCCTGGAATTTTCAATTCAGTTCACATAAAGACAACACTTTCCTTCCGTTTTCAGCATGGTCCCTGATTTGGGATATCATTTGTTTTTTGTGCGATTTTGCCCCTGATTTAGGATTTTATCTTTTGATTCACGCGGCCTTACCCCTGATTTGATTTCTATTGCTTGATTCAGTGCAATTTGGCCCCTGCTTTGAGGATTTTATTTATTTTGAATGCAATTTACTCCTTGATTTTGGTAATTGGTGCTAAGATTGTGCAATTGAGTGCTTAATTCACCTCATTGATATTTAATTCATGCTACTTGATCCTTGAATGTTGCTAATTGCTTACTTTATGTGCATAAGTGTCCCCGGATTGTCCAAATTTGACCTTTAGGCTTCCACTTTCTCTAAGTTTTTTGTTCTTTAGACTTTTTGGGCTTTATTAAAGCCTTTGAATTTGTAAAAATTAGTAATTAGTGGTAAATTAATGAATAATCATGCATCTATATCATGTATATTATATGTCACTTTGACTATGCTTAAAATGTATTAACATTTGTCTTTTACCGAGATGAAGGGCCTTTCGGATAAATGTACTCGGGTACGAATTTCGGGAAGCCCCTTCTAGACCAGTCTTTTCCGTAGATACCCCCATAATGCGTGGGAAGGGTTTATGGAATTGATTTCGGGTAAACTTGTGTAAATGCATATGAATAAAAATATGATCTTTCATGCATTTTAAATGCCATTCATGCGAGTTAGCCAAATAAGAGTCAGCAAACAACCGTCTTTTACGACGACGGGTGGGTTCCAAGTAAATGTACTCGGGTACGAATTCTTGGTTCCCACTCCGAGATTGAGTTGTTCTCGAGATACCCCCATAATGCGTAGGAAGGGTCTCGGGTTAATCTCAAGTATACTTTTGTTTACTGATAAACTAAAATTCACCAATTCATGCATCATCAAGCATTCGTAGTTTCTTTTCTAGGAGTTAATGAGATTAAACAAAGAAAGCAGTAAAATTACCATTTCCTTTAAAAGCAGACTAAAAGCAACTTTTTTTATTGACCCATAATTAGATTTAGTTTCACTTAGAGGTACCGTCACTTGACGGGCGTGCCGGGGTTGCTCATTCTTCCCCGGGTGTAAACGACTCCCAAACCTAGGCCTAGGTGACAGGACCGAACCTATAGTTTTAGTGGGTCCCATGCCAAGCACTGGACCTCATTAGACTGGTTAAGACAATTAGGTGACTAATCGCACCTTAGAAAAAAGATTAGTGGTGACTCCTTTCCAATGTCATTTTGACAGGGTTCCCCGGACCCGAATGTTTCGACAGGACGTGGAGCAAGATGGCGTTGGTTGCCATTCCTTGCACCATGACCATGACCATTGTCGTGTCCGTTTTTGTTTCTGACATGAGGCGGCACATAAGCCACAACTCGAGGTTCAACATTGTTGACCTTTTCCTCAACGTTGTCAGAAACGTTCTCGACAACATTTTGATGTCCAAAGATGAGTTCAGCTTCATTCTCACCTCTTGTTGTTCCATCTCTAGGAGGCGGTACATTGTTACTACTAGCAAGATCAACTAGGGGTACAACTCGCACTTGATTGGCACCATTGATTGCCCCCCGAGTCTGTCTTCGACCAGACCAATCTGAGCCATGATGTTTTCTCGATTTTGCATCATTTGCTCCTTAAGAGAATCATTAGCTTCTTTAAGTTGGTCATGTGACTTATTCATTCGATCTATTGATTCTATGAGCTGCTGCATCTTCTGTTCATGCACCAAAGACATTTCATTCATGGCGTCTATGAGATATTACAGTAGGATTTTCGAATCAGGGTCTAAACGCAGTACTGAAGGATCAGCCACGACTTTACTTCTGGTTTGCATTCCGTGACTTGACTTCCCATCATCATCTTTTGGCGACATGTTTGCCACTAGCAAATAGCAAAAAACGAAAAAGTAAATAAAAAGAAAAGAACAAGTAAAGAAAGCAAACCCTAGAGGCGTTGAAGGAGGAGAGACTGGTTGTCATGTCGTGCTTCACTGCGTCGAAGGGAGTCTGTTGGTGTGGACCTTGAATGAGGCGGACACCATGTTGAGAGACTAAGAGTAGAGGAGTCGGGGATCGCCGACTTTGAGAGAGAGAGAGAGGAGAGCTTGGACGCCGAGGAAGGAAGACAAATCCTGTTGTGTCCCACTGGGCGTGCCAAAAAGAGATGTTGCGCCAAAAATCTCTTGAAAAGTTTTTGCATTAAAAACTTTATGACCGCTTGAGGGCGTGCCAGTCAATTTGCTGAAATTGACAAAGAGGTGTAATAAACATGAAACTGGTGCGCAGAGCAGCAGATTAAATATCAGAGCGATTTGTGGGGACTGGATCAAAGTCACAACGGAGCATTTAAATCATTGGATCCCAGATAAGTCTTCCTAAATTTGCGTTGCACAAGCTGTTCTTGATTGAAATTGAGAGAAAAATAACAACTGATTGTTATTGCTGAGAGAAAAACACGTGTACAGTGTTTGGATGTCTGGTGACAGCATTGAAACAAGGAAATAACACTAAAAGAGTGTTCTTTTGTCCGAAGACAAGATTGAAACAAGAGAAATATTGAAGAACGAGTAAAAAAATGATGAACAAGAGGAAATCGCGGAGATTTCAGAGAAAAAGCACGGAGCTTTGAGAGGATAAGCACGGAGCTTGGTTTTTTGTGCGGAGCAAGTTTGTAGCTGTGGAAGCGTGCCTGAAGCATTGGGATTGATCCCTTTATATATGGGGCAGCATGGGCCTTGAAGCTTGATGGGCTTAACAGTCTTTGACTTAGATTCAACTTCTTCAGGAGATGACAACTTCAAGAGAGGAGATGACTTCCTTCTTCTGATAGCTTCTAGAATCTCACTGAGAGGGCCTCTAGGACGCCATCCTCTTTCTAGAATCACATTGAGCTCTTCCTTGTCTTGTGGTTGGCGTCCTCCTCCTCTCCTTGGTTCAATCCAGCATGTCTCTGTTGCCTCCTCTAAGCTTGAATCAACTAATTTGACTAAGAGATGGCCTCTGAATATCAAGATTTGGATTCTTAACATCAAAGCCACAAAATTGACTATACTTAATCATATTAAGCTCATCAAATCACAAAAACATCATTCAATTAAGAAAATGGCTAAAACCGGGGTGGAAAGCCACTTGTCCTTAATTGAAAAAGAGTGTAAAAGTTATCACCGACACCCGAAATTGCTCAAATTTGACATATAGCCATAATGTCATGTATCTAAGGTGATGGAACTTGTTAGGCTCGAAAACCATGCCTAGATCACCTTAAACCGACAACTTGTCCTTAATTGAAAATCGAAACAAAGTTTATTAATTGTGTCAAAATGAGATGAAATTTCACCAGGAGGTGCGGCATAGCACAAGGATCATCATGGTATGCTTCTTGTTGAAATTGCATGCCTCTAGCTAGGTCAATTCCACCAATTTCGCCATTTTGTCCTTAATTGAACAAAATGCAAAAGTTGTAATTTTGCCTCCCGGGAGGTGGGAAGTAGCTAGGCGATTTCACTATCATGTCAAGGCGAAATATATTAAGGAGGTGTGAGCTTAGAAATCTCATGCCTCTCTTACGTAGATGAGTATTTTGCTTGCTGACAAACTTTAACTCACTGACTCCCTTAAAGCAGGAAGAAGGAGACAGTTTCCTGAAACAGGGCGGCCCATCCTGAGACATAGGAGACAGCTTGGTCTTGTTGTTTCAAGTCTATGAGATGTATCCCATCTCCTGACATGGGATGCAACTTCTTTTTTTGCTGTCTGCCTTCTGCTGACAGCTTCATTAAAAGGAAATCTCCCTCTTAATGATTTTTCTGCCTCCTTCTTATATTTAGGCGGCATATATGGTAAATAATAATTATTATTTTGAAAATAATTATTATTTATTAAATAATTTTCAGCCCTAATTAATTAATTACAAGAATTTCCTAATTCAATCAGAATTAAGGTGGTGCAGAAACCAAGTTTCATTAGGATTTTTAATCAAATCTTGACCATTCATCTTGATCTTATTTATGTGAAGACCAATTTACCCTCAATTGTAAATTGAGGTATGAACAACAACAGATTTATCTAAATTAGGATTTGATCATGCATTGCATAAGCAAATATATGATTATCCAGTTAAACAAATATAAATATTATCCTATATATATTGGGCCCCCTCCCAAAAATTCCTAGTTCCGTCCTTGTTTGGTTGGAAAATAAACGAGTCTAAACAAAATTTCAATATTCGTCTAATAAATGAGTCGAACTTGAACGATGAGTGTTCAGTTTGTCTATGTTTGCGAACAAGCTCGATAACTGTTCATTCATGAGCTCATTTATGGTTCATTTAGATACTGGTTTACAATTCGTTTATAGTTCGGTAAGATTAAAAATTATAAAATTATAGCTATTTAAAACCATTTTATTTGTTTGTTTGTTTTATGGCTTGTTTAGCGTTTACAAAGTTGTTAAACAACTTTTATTTTATTGATAAATTAATGTATGTTCTTGAACGTGTTCAATTAGTGTTTATGAACTCGTTTGTTTATTGTTCACGAACAAGATCATTTAACCAACCTAAACAAACATGAACAATTTTTTTTATACTTAAGCAATTTATTACCCAAAAACAAAAAATTGCTTAAAAGTTTACAATCTTAGAATCATGATGACAGGAAATCAAGAAACAAAGAACAAAAGAAAAACAAAGGCTTAACTAATTCCTAAAACAGTTAAGCCCCAACTCTCACAAAGCCTCCTATTCGCATACTCAGGTGAAGACTCCAGCAAGGCCATAAAGCTTAAATCTGATCATGTCTACAATTTTGACAAATACCTCATCAATAGACTACTGCTACCCTTTAAAGTATCTAAAATTCCTTTCGAACCAAATTTGATAACAGTAACAAGTCCATGCAAATTTCATAATAGTAGTAAGGAAAGACTTCCCCTTAAAACCTTTTATAGCCCAATTCAGCTCATGATAATCCCAGTCTTGTACCTGTCTTAAGAAACCACAAATTGAACTAACCTTCTGCCAAACATCTCGAGAATAAGAGCAAGTAAAGAAAACATGGTCCACACTCTCATCATGATTGACAAACAACATGCATACTTTAGAATCCATATCGACACCCCCATTTTAATAATCTATCTCTAGTAGATAATCTATTGAGGACTACCAACCAAGAGATAAAAGAACATTTAAAAATATGAAGGGGAAACCATATCAACTTCTGCCAGGCTTCTTACCTTGCTTATATTTGAGCAAATCATATACAACAACAATTCTATAATTTTCACCCGGAAAACTCCATACAGTTCTGCCATGCAAAACGTACTGATCAACCAAAATTCTCAACTTCAACAACTTCTTAAAATTCCAGTTGTACCGTTGCAAAGAAGGGATATCCTTTATATCCCTACCCTTTAAGATATATGCAGATACCCAAGAAATCCATATAGATACTGCTTGAGCATAAAATAACCATAGATTTCTAAATGCAAGCTTTGTTCTAGTAAAGCGTATCTCTAAATCCCAGGCCCCCCTCTGATTTAGGAAACAAACTTGCTGCCAGTTTACTTTAGTTACTTTACTGTTAGTATTTTGGCCCTTGCATAAGTTACTAGCACAAATTTAATTAACTCTAGTTATAACCAATGTTTTTAAACTCGACCCGGCTGCTAACCCGTTAGGGTCGCCGGGTCGCAGGTGATCCGGGTTATCCGGGTTGACCCGCCGGTTCTTTCATATTGACATCAGCATGATGTCATACATTTATTTAAATTTTAAATATATATAAAACATTAAAAAAAATAGGAGTATATAGATATAAATATATATTCAGATTTACTTTTAACTATTGCTAATAATATTATTCTAATACCCCTTTACCCTAGATATATTATTATATATATATATATAATATATATTATTATACATAATCATAAACGTCCAGAATGGGAATGAAAATTTACAAAAATTCAAGCCCAGCAAATAAATGAACCACGAGAGAGAGAAGTAGTTGCATAATCATCAAGAATTCTATAAAAAATATGAAGAAAGGCTTCCTAACCTCCTGCGCCTCCGCCTCCGCTACCTCATATTCGTTAGAAAACACAGCATAGCACAAAGCTTCCATCTTCTTCTTCCTCTGGACCTCTGCCACGTCTTCTATCTTCTTCCTCAACCACTTTGGTTTCTGGTTTTCTGCCCTTCCCTTCATATATCTTATGCTTCGTACTCTTCTTTCTATTGTTTTCCATTCTATTCTTTTTTCTATCTCTTTTCTCTTGAAATATAATTAGATTGGGAGTGGATCTAAGGATATGAAACAGATCTGGAAGGTTGAAAAGAAAAGCAGATTTGAAGAGTAGAGAAGGAGATTGTGACATGAAAAAGATTTGAGAGAAAAAAAAAAAACGGCAAAATTTTGGACTGAAATCCCGATTTTTTCTGGGTTATCGAAGCTAACGGGTCCCGGTTTTCCCGGGTTTTGACCGGTTGTTGACCGGGTCTTTAACCCACCGAGTTAGGGGTGCTCTCTGGACCGGCAATGCCTCTGGGTCCCGGTTGAAGCGGTTCGACCGGCCGAGCCGGTCTGAGTTTAAAAACACTGGTTATAACAGCTTGAGGAAGTATAAAATTAGCACACCAATAGTTTTGCGCATAGTAAAAAGAACGTACTTAATGAATCAACATCGACCAACATAAAAGATGTACTTTGCTATCCATGAACTGATTCTTTGAGAACATTGCATTTTATAAAACTTAAACAAACACGAGCCGAACTTGAACAAGTAAAATGTTCACGAATATGACTGAGTTGTGTTCAATCTCGTTCGAGCTTGGCTCATTTGCAGCCTTAGACCTCTTATTCCCAACTTTGGGACAATTTAGTCCATTTAGGGCCATGTTGTCATTTTTTATTAGAGATCGAGGGTTATTTTGTCATTTTATGTCAAAGTTTGAGGACTACTCTATCCATCAATTTAAAGTTCTTTACTCCCTTCGTTCTGAATTGAATGACCACGTTTGATTTTTTTGGTCAAACAAAACAATTTTTGACCATTATTTATGAAAAAAATTATATGCAATTAAAATTTTAAAGATTATGTTTTGAGAAATTTAAGCTTTAAATTTTCTAAAGTTTATTTTAAAAAAATTTAAAATTATATTTTTGTAATAATTAATGATCAAAAATGACTTAATTTGACCTAAAAAATCAAATGTGGCCATTCAATTCAGAACGGAGGAAGCACTTTATTTTAGATAACTATCGTTTATCCGACGAGGGCTAAATTGTCCCTAAGTGAGAATCAAATGGTTTAATTATATTCAAATTAAAAGTTCAGGATCGGTTTATCTCTATTTGGTGATAGTCCGAGGCTTTTTTTCTTTTTCTTTTTTTTGTCTATGAAGCCGAATCGTTTCTCATAGGTTCACTTCTGAACCTGTTGCACACAACTCCAAAATATCTACCCACACTACCCTGCCCAGCACTTCATACCATAGTTATTAAACCCGGACCGGCCCGGCGGTCGGACCGTTCGATCCGGTGATTCGGAGGTGGAACCGGTCCGGGTTAATACTTGGACCGTTCAAGGAAACAACCCGTTGAAACCCGGTGTGACCCGTTGAAACCCGGATTAACCCGGTGACCCGGCCGGGTTTCAAGTGACCTGGTGGGTTAATGTATTTCATTAAAATTTACATTTAAATCCATTTTTTTCATTTTTTAAATATATATATTAAGGGAAATATTGTAAATTATATAATAAACCTTAAAAAGAAATTAAAAAATAATAAAATTTAATAAGTATTATATTCTTAATGAAATTTTTTACATCTATCCTACTTTATTTATTTAAATTAACATGGCTCATGGTTGGATAATTGATAATTAATGGAAATAAATTCATTTTTTATAGTTTTATATGCTAAAACATAATTATTTCCATTTATATCATTATGTAAGAATATTATAAATTAGATTTAATAATTTTAGTTATAGAAATAATAAATATAAAAGTTATAAAAATATTTAAAAAATATTATTTATTAACCCGCATTGACCCGATTGACCCGACAGTTAAACCGATTGACCCGTGACCCGAAGCCTCGAACGAGTCGCTCTACGGACCGAGTTTAATAAATATATTTCATACGACTTCTCTTTCTATTTGAAGCTTGGATTGGGCTACATCTTCCTTTTTTCTTTTTTTTCCTTCATGTTGAAGATTATCAAAACCAAAAGTTAATTTCCAACCACAAAATGGAATGAGAAGTTGAGTTGCTTTCTCTTTAATTATGAATGAATATACACCACGAATGTATGTAGTAGGTCCGGCTAGAAAGTTTACGTCAATCATTTTTGGAGTGCCCCATTAAACGTCATGGCTCACATAAGAAAATACGTACTGCTTAGAAACAAAGAATCTTCATACTTAAAAAGTCTGTATGTTGTTAGTGTTAGGATTTTGACTCAAATTCTAATTAGATTTTGATTGGGATTTTTTAGATCTATTGTTTAGTGGACAAAAAAGACTTGGTTAACAAGAATCCTAGTAGGAAAGAGATTCTTGGAGGTTAAATTTATGCTAATATAAATAGAGAGTTTCTCTATAGGTTTTGTATGCTTTGAGAAAAGATGTAGTCTAAGGGTTAGATTTGGGTGGAGACACCCCATAGGATAAAAGGATGGTCGTGTGTGTTTGATTGTTTGGTTTGATTGATGTGGTTGTTAGTTTGCAGAGACCGAGCGAGAGTGCTCAATTAGAGACCGAGTAAGAGTGCTCAAGATTGTTTGGGTTTGTTTTAGGATTGATTGTTAGATTGGGTTGAGAGATTGAGTGAGAGTTATTGATAATTATGTGTTGATGTAATTTTCTATAACTAGTGGATTTCTCTTCTCCTCCGTAGACGTAGGCAAGTTCAGTACCGAACCACGTAAATTTTTATTTTTGTTTGGATGATTTATTATTTTAGTTATTTCTGCTTGCATGATTAATTGATAGATTATAGTTTGGGATATCCGGGTTACAACACATGTGAGGGAACATCCCACATCATGAAGAGATGGGTTGTTAGAGTAGCTTATATACATGAAGGACCCAAGAAACCATTAGTTTAGATTTTTGGATTCAGGTTAGTATCTGACATGTATATGGGTTGCTCGATAGACCTGCCCAAGTTTCCCTCCCAACAGTTAGCAAATAAGATTAAGCTTGATTAAACACAATATTTTTCCCTTTTCTTGTTTTGAAACTTCAACCAGAAACATAAATAAATTTTTGAATATTCCTTTCGTCAATTTTTTTTTTAATATTCATATATCATTTTTTTATATCAGTCACGAAATTGGTATATACTATATAGACGTGGAGATACTACATTTATTCATTCATGTGGCATATATATAAGATTGGAGACAGTAGACAGTGTACCTTATCAAAACTCAAAAGACAGACTACATATTTTGGAAACTAGCAATTAACGCATGTGTTAAAAAAGAAGAAAAATATTCAATTAGTTTGATAAATTTTGAGAATGGACATCCGATTTAAAATTTTTTGACATTTGAAGTACATTAGTTGTTTCTTATAGAATTTTAAGCATTTGCTATGGATGGAAATCTCCTGCCCCAAGTTTTTTGCCTCACTTCATGCCCTATTCACCAAATCATGCTACATGTCTCTTGTGTTATACCTTGTTTGTTTTTAAGTTTTAATAAGTAATATTTATACAAGAAGATAAAATAAGAAACCCACATAAACACCAGGTTTAGCCCCAAATTAACAATAAATAATTATATATAAGGGTTAGTCCTAAATTTTAATACATTCCCCATAGGGTTTTAGAATGAAAATATAAATTTTAATTTAATTACGCAAACAAGGAATAACATTGAAAACTGAAAAGGGACACGTATCATTATTTGATGGATGAGGCACAAGTAGGCACCAAAATTGGAGCAGAGGATTTTCGTTCTTGCAATTGCTATTCAAAGTAAATATAAATCACCTCCCCAAGTTTTGTGCCCCACTCCGTGCCCCATTTATCAAATCATGCCACGTGTCTTTGGTATTATATCTTGTTTGTTTTCAAGTTTTAGCAAATAATAAAAATACCAATTAAACACCAAGTTTAGCCCCAAATTAACAACAAATAATTATTTATAAGGGTTAGTCCTAAATTTTAATATATTCTTCATAGGGTTTTAGAATGAAAATATAAAATTTAATTTAACTAGTCAAAAAAGGAATAACATTAGAAACTGAAAAGGGACACGTATCATTATTTGGTGGATTGGGCACAAATAGGGCAAAAAAATGGGGAGAGGATTTTTATTCTGCAATGCAAGGCACTGCATTGAACTCTCAATCCAACTAATAAGGTTGCTTGTTAATTAGCGTTTCAAACTTTTCTCTCCTCCTAGTGAAAAATTAAGGTATTTTATTTATAATTTGTTTGACTTAATCACCCGGTTTCGAGAAATAACGAGTTAAAAGATTGAGATGATAAAGGCGATCTTTTTGTTTTTTGTTTTTTTTTTTTTCTTAGCAAAGAAAAGTAAAAAGCTAAAGGCATTCGAAGGTTTGACAAAAAACTTTTCCATTAGGGGCCAATCATGTATTTTCTATTGTTGTCAATGTCTGCATCTCTGAATATTAATCCACCTTAGAAAATAACTTATCTATCAGCATGAAAATAAAAAAGAATATTCCACAATGTAATTACAAAGAAACACTATAACGATATATATAGTATCAAATTAGGAGGTTGTCTAGCTCAATCTCTCACATGGTACTTGAGGGAGAAACCAGGCAATATGGTGAAGAGTAGTAGTTTCAACTCCAAGTATGCAGCAATATGTCTGGTTTGTTCTGTAATTCTGAATCTGTTTCTTGTTTTGAATACATATGTGGGTGTTAAATGGAATCTGAGTTGGAGCTCAAGAGGTGCAGCAGAAGCTGAAGCTGTGGCGGCTCTATTCTGTTCAGGCCATGGAAGAGCTTACTTGGATGGCTTGGTTGTGGATGGAAATGGTGAACCTGTTTGTGAATGCAATATTTGCTATTCAGGCGCTGATTGCTCTCACTTTATACCTGACTGCATAGCTAATGCCGATAGGTAATTATACTTTCTGCAACTGATCATCTTAGCAGTCGCTTTGATGTATATGATTATTCATGTTATGATTTCTTGATGACAAGTTAAAAAAGGAGTAATTCCAAAGCTCTGAGTCAGCCCCTTCACTAGATTCAGATATTCTATTTTGTTTATTCTCTTAATTCATAATTATATTCTTCATATTAGATTTTTTTGGTAGTTGTTGACATGACAGGTTATACATTTTATTGGTGGCTCTCAAAAGCTCTTTTCCTTTTTCGTCCTTCTATTTATGAAATATGAAATAAACCCCAAACTATATGGTTATGTTTGGTTCGTGATATCTTAGATATCACGTGGGAATGTCATTTCCACCTCTTTCCTGGGAATGTTATTTTAGTGGGAAAGTGTATATTTTTTGTTTTTGTGGGAATCACATTACCATGTTTGGTTAACGTCAGAATCTGACATTCCCAAGGTGTGCAAAGTACAACCTTGCCCCCAAGCTTACATTTCCAAAAAATTGGTAAGGTTAAATAGTTAATAAGCCATTAAAATTTGAGGGTATAAGAGAAAAATCATTAAAATTTGAGGGTAAAAGAGGACACTCAAGATAAAAATAGTAACACTTTCCTGGGAAAGTTAACTTTCCCACCCTTTTAGGTGGGAATGCCATTCCCATCACTTTCCCACTTGAATGGGAAAGTGATGGGAATAACATTCCTACCTAAAATTAGATTCCACCAATCAAACATGGGAAAGTTATTCCCTATACCTAACTTACCACACTTTCCCACTACATTCCACGAACCAAACGCAACCATATGGTAAATTTCACACTTAAGACCCAACTCTTCTATTTGTGTCTATAAATAAAACCCCTGATGCCCTCATCCTGTTATTGGTGAACAATATTAATTGTACCCATTTTGAAACTCAGAAAGTCCAAATTGGGTTTATTGTTTATTATCTATGTTTTGTTGCACAACATATATCTGTCTTCTTTTGAATGTTAACTATCTTCTGACTAACATTAATCCATTAAACTCTTCTTGTGGTATGTAATATGTGTATCATATATATCAACCATTTTCACAATGTAGTCTACTCAATTCTGTCTTTATTACTAATCTTGGCTTACATTGACGCAGTGGGGATCCATTATTTTTGGAACCTTTCTGGTTACAACATGCTGCTACAAGTGCAGTGGTAACAGCAGGATGGCACCGATTGAGTTATAGTTACAACTATGACGGTGACATCTCAAAGGAGCTAGAAAAGCTCATCCGGAAGCTACACGCCATTGTAGGGAATGCAGTAACAGAAAACAGATACATTATTTTTGGGGCAGGTTCAACCCAAGTCCTTAGTGCTGCAGCTTATGCACTTTCCCCTGAAAATGCCTCCTCACCTGCAGGAGTTGTAGCTTCGGTCCCTTACTACGCGGTCTGTTCTAGAACCCGTCTTTTAATTTTCCTTCGAATTAATTGTTGTAGTTATTGATTTCATACCAAATTTAATTTTGACAGCTCTACAAACAACAAGCTGAATATTTCAATCTAGCAAAATTCAAGTTTGAAGGAGATGCTCATAAGTGGATGAACAAATCAGATGGCAGTACCTATATGATTGAGTATGTAACTGCACCAAACAATCCTGATGGACGATTAAATAAACCACTTCTTCAAGGCACTAATGTCAATACAGTTTATGATCGCGCGTATTATTGGCCGCATTTTACACCAATTCCAGCTCCTGCAGATGATGATCTGATGGTGTTTACACTTTCCAAGCTTACTGGTCATGCTGGCAGCAGATTTGGGTAAGAAGTCTGACCACTCTTCTCTGGTAAATTTACCATTCTAATGCGTCTACTAATGCTATGAGTTTATATAAGTTTTGTTGGATACTATGATTAAAATAACAATCTCTTCATAGTTGTTTAATTATAACCTCTCAATATATAGCTAAATTTGTAGCAGTATCAATTCTTGTTAGCAGAATTAAGCAATCTCCTTACCTGATTTGTGTGCGTATTTTACATAGGTGGGCTGTGGTGAAAGATGAAACTGTGTTTAACAAAATGATGCATCACATGGAGGTGAATTCCATAGGTGTTTCTAGAGATGCTCAGTTAAGAGCGTTTCAGCTTTTGAAAGCAGCCTTAAGAGGAGAAGGAAGGGAACTCTTTGACTTTGGCTACCAGACAATGAAGACCAGGTGGGAAAGATTGAGTAGCATCATATCCTTGTCGAAACGCTTCTCTGTCCAGAAAATCAATCCCGAATACTGCACTTTTTACAACAATGTCAGAGAATTTTCACCCGGTAAATCATTTCAAACGTCGCATTAAGCCTCTATATTCTCCAATGTTGCATGCATGGTATTGAAATGTTAAGCTAGCCAACTAGTCCCACTGTAGTCATTTGAATTGATTGTGCATAAAAGTAGAGGATTTATTTGGCTTTGGATTTTGAAAGTAAAGACATGACATGAACTCTGATAGAACCCTAACTAACAAGGTATGCAATAAAATTAGCTGGAGATCTTGAACTTTTTTTTTTTTTTTGGAATTTGCAACATAGATTTAAAAGAAGTTCACAAGGTTTTGTCTGCTTTTATGTCAAGGTTGCCAATATCTTCATTCCAATAGCAGAGAGTACTCAAACATTGTTTAATTCAACAAAATATTTTATCATGCTTTCTTCTTGCCTAAGCAATTATTTTCATTAGTAACACTCTTTTGATTAATCAAAACATTAACCTTAACATGATGAACCTTGCAAATTTATACTCTCTCAAGTCATAAGAACTCTCCCTTTAAATCTAACCATCCAATTATTTCAACAATTGCCCTCTTCACAACATTTCTTTTTCCAACATTGCTCTGCAACCATAGAGAACATAAGGTCTAAAAACGTACACGAATCACGATTTAATTTAACAACCTTATGATTATGGCAGCATATGCATGGGTGAAATGTGAGAGAGAAGAAGATAAAGACTGTTATGCAGTTCTCCAGGCAGCTAAAATCACAGGCCGCCAAGGATATAGGTTTGGTGCAGAAGATCGCTATGTTCGACTCAGTCTGGTCCGGAACCAAGATGATTTCGATATGTTAATACAACGTTTGAATGCATTAGTGTCAGAGGAAGATGGTGCCAAAATAATGTGAAGAACAAAATCAACAAGTTTGTTTATCAAAACCTTCACCTGTTGAGGTCATTTAGTCCATTGACCTTCTTTATTAGAAATTTAGTCCACAACTAAGCCACTTAAGAAGATCCAAGAAAGAAGTAGAAGACCAATAAAATTAGTTTATTGACCTAGGCCCAATAGTAGACAAATCAAGCCCAAATGGCCTAAATATCCACTAACCCAAATGTTATCTGAAGATAACCTTTAAAGCACTTAAGTCTTTATAAACCAATGGCCTTTGTATTCCCTTAGCAATGTGGGATTCATTCCACATCAACAAACTATATAACAATCTCTGTTTAACCTGATCATATTCATGTGCTACATATATAATTGCAAAACTCATCAACTACTAAAATTTGTAAATATTCACTATAATCAAGTATATTATATAAGCTTATAATAATGTTTCCTTGGAATTTTTAGTTTCTTCTTTGTGAAGTGCTGATTTTTTATTTTTTTTACTTTCAACTTATTAAGGCACTCGACGGTGATAGTTTTAGTAAAGTAAATTGCAAGAAACTTTGTTTGAGGAAATATCTGTTTAACTTACGTTTGGTTCCCAAAGAGCAAACAAAAAGGGAAATGAAAAATTAGTAAGAGAAAGCAGAAATATATGTCTAAATTTATGCCCTTATTTATCAGTCTTCATTACAAGGTAGCTTATGCCCTTCTTTTAAATCTTGTCCTTCAATAGTTGATCAGAAATCTGTTTAGCTTTGGTTTGCACGATTAGAGATATTATGAAGGCGATATTTTGGTAGTATTGAATATATTAATATTCTAAGCAAAAAGGAAGGCAACATAAGCGATAGACTTTTTCAAGTTTTGACAATAAACTTTTCTAGAAAAATTGAACTATTTGTTTACATTATCTTAGCCAATTATGTTCCAAGATTTCCATTTTAATTGTCAATGTCTGCCTCTCTAGATTCCACTTAAGAAAATATTAATATAACCAAAATAATAAAAGAAAATCCCAACTCCCAAGTGTAATTGCAACAGCACCTGCAATTTCCAAGCAATATACTTATATAAGCCTGAGATCATCATCACCCTGTTTCCTTTTTATCAAAAAGGAAGAAACCAGACAATATGGTCAAGACTAGTTTGAAGTTGAACTCCAAGTATGGGGTATGGCTGGTTTCTTCTGTAATTCTGAATCTGTTTTTTGTGCTGAATATGTATGTGGGTGGCAATTGGAATTTCAATCTGAGTTGGACCTCAAGAGCTGCAGCAGAAGCTGAAACCGTGGCGGCTCTATTCTGTTCAGGCCATGGAAGAGCTTACTTGGATGACTTGGTTGATGATGGAAATGGTGAACCCGTTTGTGAATGTGTTAGAATATCAGAAACTAAGGCTGGAAATTATAGAGAACAAAAGGAAGTGAGGCTAGAAAACACACGCTCAGATTTCATTCATAGTTCTGATATATATATATATTACAACATTTTAGATAAAATATCCAGCATATCTTGGTTTTGGTTGGACATACTTCCACAAATTAAGGAGCTTCACAACTTTATAACTAAACTTACTAACTATTACTGACATCAACATATAATATTCAACACTTAGACTATCTAGAAAAATCTCATACTCTAACACTCCTCCTTGAGATTTTTCTTGAAGACTCCAAGCTTTGCCCTCTGAAATTCAAACTTTGACTTTGGAAGAGCTTTAGTCATTATGTCAGCAATCTGATTTTCTGAATTGCAGTGCATGACATTTACTTCACCAAGTCTTTCAGCCTCTCTAATTGCATGAAACTTCACGTTGATCTTAGTTCTTCCATGCTGGACAAGATTCTTTGTAATTGTTATAGCAGACTTGTTATCGACCCAAATTGCAGTAGCTTCATCTTGGTGCTGCTCCAAATCTGCTAGAATTTTCCTAAGCCAAATGGCTTGATTTGCAGCTGCTGCAGCTAATATATATTCAGCTTCCGCCAAGGATTGAGCCACCACCTCTTGCTTTTTTGAGTTCCAAGAGAAAACACCACTTCCAAAAGAAAAAACATAACCAGAGGTGCTTTTAGAATCATCTACACTTCCAGCCCAGTCACTATCTGCATATCCTTCAAGCTTGCCACTTTCATTCTTCAAATACAATAGACCATATTCAACCGTACCTCTGATGTATCTCAGAACTCTTTTAGCTGCACCATAATGAACTTGACTTGGGGATTGCATGAATCTTGAGAGTAGGCTGGCAGAGTACATTATATCTGGTCTAGTAGCAGACAGATATAATAAACTCCCAATTAAGCTTCTGTAAAGAGAAGCATCAACTTTGCCACCAACATCATTTTTGGACAACTTTTCATTCACAACCAGTGGTGTAGCTACTGGTTTGCAACTCTCCATTTTGAATTTCTTCAAAACCTCCCAAGCATATTTCTTTTGTGAAATGAAAATCCCTGCAGCAGATTGATGAATCTCCATTCCGAGAAAATATTTCATTTCACCCAAATCAGACATATCAAACTCATTTACCATACTCAACTTAAATTGACTCCAAAATTTTGACTATCTCCACCTGTCGAATAGCAAGTCATCCACATACAAGGACAAAATAAGCTGCACTTCATCTCCAAGCTTCTTCACATATAAAGTAGCTTCGCTTTCACTTCTTTTGAAGCCTTGTTGGAGCAGATAAGCATCGATTCTGCTATACCAGGCCCTCGGTGCCTGTTTAAGACCATAAAGAGCCTTGTGAAGCTTGTAAACTTTATCTTCATGACCTGGGATTTGAAAGCCTTCTGGTTGTTCAACGTAAATATCTTCCTCCAAAAAACCATTCAAGAAGGCTGACTCCACATCTAAATGGTAAATTTTCCAACCCAATTTTGCTGCTAAGACTACCAAAAGCCTTATTGTATCATGTCTCGCCACTGGAGCAAAAGTGTCTGAAAAATCAACACCTTGTTGTTGTGAATAGCCTTTAACAACCAACCTTGCTTTGAGTTTGTTTATAGAACCATCTGGATTGAGTTTGGTCCTATGAACCCATTTGACTCCAATCACATTTTGATTGTTTGGTCTATCAACAAGCTTCCAGGTTTCATTTTTCTCTATCATTTTCATCTCCTCCTTCATGGCAAGCCTCCATCCATCTACTTTGCTGCTTCAGCGTAACTTGTAGGCTCTAGTGCAACCACATTGCATCTTTCATAAATTTCTTCTAAAGTTTTGGTGCCTCTAACTGGAAATTCAGGATCACTATCTGAATTTTCAGCTTGTTCTTGGGGAATAGTACCCATAGTTTGAGTTTTGTTAGAGGTTTGAACTTCATTCTCTCCCACTGCCATTTTGCAAATTCATCAAACTTCACATTTCGGCTCACAAAAATCTTTTCAGATTTTACATTGTAGATTCTATAGCCTTTGGAGTTGCTGCTATACCCCAAGAAGATTCCAACTTCAGCCTTTTGATCCAGTTTATCTCTTTTCACTTCTGGTACAAGAGCATAGCACACACAACCAAATACTCTAAGGTGCTCAACTGATGGCTTCACTCCATGCCATGCTTCAAATGGAGTTTTTCCTTCCAAAGCTCTTGTAGGAAACATATTCAGAAAATATACTGAGGTATTGACAGCCTCGGCCTAAAACTTCTTAGGAAGATCCTTCTCAAATAGAAGACACCTGGACATCTCCATAATTGTTCTATTTTTCCTTTCACTCACTCCATTTTGTTGAGGAGTGTAAGGAACAGTAAGCTGGTGCTCTATTCCAGCTTGTTCACAAAACTTATCGAACTCCCTAGAAGTATACTCAGTTCCATTGTCAGACCTTAGCTTTTTAATTTTACAACCAGCTTGTTTTTCAACAAAAACTTGAACTTTTGAAATGCAGCAAACACTTCAGATTTTTGCTTCAAGAAAAACACCCAACACATTCTTGAAAAATCATCGATGAAAAATAGAAAATATCGGCTGCCATTTAAAGATGGTGTGCTCATAGCACCACACACGTCAGTGTGTACAAGTTGTAGTTTTTCAGAGGTTGTCCAAGTACTTTTCAATGGAAATGGCAGCTTACTTTGTTTGCCAAATTGACAAACATCACAAACACCAGCTTTGTCATGAATGGCAGGCAAATTATAAACCAGCTCATTTGAATGCATATGCTTTAATGTTGAGTAATTAAAATGGCCTAGCCTTTTGTGCCACAAAATGGAATCATCAACAGCACTGGGGTAAGCATGCATAGCAGTTCGTTTCCATTCAATCGGAAAACTTTTATCTACCATCTTGATAGCCAATAATTCACAACCAGAGGGATCAAATATGATGCATGACTTATCTTTGAAATGCAAAGCATAATGTTTTTAAGAAGCTGTCCTACACTCAACAAACTTTGGCTAATTTCAGGTACAAATAAAACATCAGAAATTAGTTTTGTACCTGAGGGAGTCTCAACAGCAACAACTCATTTTCCCTTGACACCAACATATTGTCCATTTCCGACCTTTACTCTGGAGATGTAGGACTTGTCGAGCTCCTTGAAAGTGCCAGCATTATGAGTCATGTGGTTGGTGCAACCACTATCAATTAGCCAAGCTTCTTTGTTGTTGTTTGTTGCATAACATGTAGCAACAAAAAGTTGTTCTTCACTTTCTTCTTATTTTTCAGCAACTTGAGCTTGTTGTCCCTGCTGGTTTGCTTTGTTTTTGCAAACTTTGTCAACATGGCCAAGCTCATTACATGCTCTACACTTCGCTGCTGGATTGTACCAACAATAATTTGCGGTGTGAGACCTCTTTTTGCAATGAGGACAAGGTGGATTCCTTCCTCTTTTGCCTCCACCTTTTTGGCCACCTCCATAATTTTCCTTTTTATCTCTTCTTTCTCCAGATTGCTTCCTTCCCCAGCTGCTGCTTGCTTGTTTCTCCTTAAACTTTGCTTGGAAAGCTCCCTCGGTTGATTCTTCAAGCCTGATAGCCCTTCTTTGCTCCAAGGCTTGAAGCGCATTTACAACTTCTCTCAAAGTCAGTTGAGAAAGATCCTTTGAGTCTTCAAGAGAGGAGATTTTTGACTCAAACCTCTCAGGAACACTCACAAGCACCTTCTCAACAATTCTTTTATCTAGTAGTTCTTCACCAAGAAGCCTTATTTGATTTACAATTTTCATGAGTCTGTCAATATACTCTTTGACAGTCTCTGAATCTTTCATCATTAAAACTTGAAATTCCCTCAACAAATTGAGCACTTGCATCTGCCTCGTTCTGTCACTTCCCTGAAATTCTTCTTTGAGTTTGTCCCATGCTTCTTTGGCCGTTTCACAAGCCATTACTCTTGTGAAAATCACATCTGACACGGCTGAATGGATGCAGGACAAGGCTTTGAATTTTTTGCAACCTCTTCACTATGATGCTTCATTTGAGCAATTGTTGGATTTGCTCTTAAGGCTGGTGGATCTCTGCCAGATTCTACCACCTCCCACAAATCAAATGCTCTCAAGTATGCTTTCATTTTAACTGCCCAAATTGGGTAGTTTTCTCCTGTGAATATTGGAGGTGAGGGAGTATTAAAACTGCTTGAAGCCATGAGTGGGTTCTTTAGTGTTTAAGGATTAAACGAAAGGAAGCCTTGCTGGTTTTCTCTCAACTCTCACAACCCTTAAAGATCAAAAGAGCCCTGATACCATGTTAGAATATCAGAAACTAAGGCTGGAAATTATAGAGAACAAAAGGAAGTGAGGCTAGAAAACACACACTCAGATTTCATTCATAGTTCTGATATATATATATATATATATATATATATATATTACAACATTTTAGACAAAATATCCAGCATATTTTGGTTTTGGTTGGACATATTTCCACAAAATAAGGAGCTTCACAACTTTATAACTAAACTTACTAACTATTACTGACATCAACATATAATATTCAACACCTAGACTATCTAGAAAAATCCCATACTCTAACAGAATGCAACTCATGCTATTCAGGCTCTGATTGCTCTCACTTTATACCTGATTGCATAGCCAATGCTATTCTTTCTTTCTGCAAAACTTGATATCACAAAAATCTTTCCAGCTTTATTATCAGTCAAGTTTAAGCTTTGAATTTGACTATTCATGAATGATTTCTAGATGATTATGATTAACAATGTTTTTTTTTTCTTTTTGTTTTGAGTGTTTATAGTTAATTTTAATTCTGATGGATATCATTAATTAAAGACTGCCTAACTCCATAGCTCTGCCCATTCCCTCGATTCTGATGGATATTCCTTAGCCTCTCAAAAACTCTTTTCTTAATTTATTAAGGCCTACCTTACCATAGTAGTCTGCTTTGAATGTCAACTATCCTCTGACTATCATTCCCTTGGAACTCTTCACGTGGTATGCAATCTGTGTATCATATGACATATCAACCGTTTTCACTAATGTAGTCTAATCAATTCTGTCTTTATTACTCATCTTCGCTTACATTGACGCAGCGGGAATCCATTATTTTTGGAACCTTTCTGGTTACAACATGCTGCTACAAGTGCAGTAGTAACAGCAGGATGGCACCGATTGAGCTATAGTTACCCAGATGACACTAACATCTCAAAGGAGCTAGAAAGGGTTATCCACAAGCTACACGCGGTTGTAGGGAATGCAGTTACAGACAACAGATATATTATTTTTGGTGCAGGTTCAACCCAAGTCCTTACTGCTGCAGTGTATGCACTCTCCCCTGAAAATTCCTCCTTGCCTGCAGGAGTTGTAGCTTCAGTCCCTTACTATGCGGTCTGTTCTTGAACCCTTCTTGTAATTTTCCTTTCAACTCTGCAAATAAATTGCTGCAGTCGTCATTGATTCCATACCAAGTTGAATTTTGACATGACAGCTCTACAGGAAACAAGTAGAACATTTCAATTCACAAAAATTCAAGTTTGAAGGAGATGCTCATCAATGGATGAACAAATCAGATAGCAGTAAATATATGATCGAGTATGTAACTACACCAAACAATCCTGATGGACGATTAAAGAAAGCACTTCTTCAGGGCCCTAATGTCAACACAATTTATGATCGCGCCTATTACTGGCCGCATTTTACACCAATTCCAGCTCCTGCAAATGAAGATTTGATGGTATTTACACTTTCCAAGCTCACTGGTCATGCTGGCAGCAGATTTGGGTAAAAGTCTTACCACTCTTCTCTTCTATATAGTAAATTAACCATATTCCAATGCATTAGTTATTTAGTTATTGCTATGAATATGTATATCAGCTTTTGTTGACTACTATGATTAAAAATAACAATCTCATTCATCATAGCTGCTTAATTATAGTCTCTCAGTATAACTACTTTAGGGAATTAATTTGTAGCAGCTGTAATTCTATATATAGCAGAATTAGGCAAACTCTTTACTTTTGTGAGTATGTGTATGGTTTAAACAGGTGGGCAGTGGTAAAAGATGAAACTGTGTTTAACAGAATGACGGATCACATGGAGCTGAATTCCATGGGTGTTTCTAGAGATACACAGTTAAGAGCTTTTAAGCTTTTGACAACAGCCCTGAAAGGAGACGGAAGGGGACTATTTCACTTTGGCTACCATACAATGAAGACCAGGTGGGTGTTTTTAACTAGCCGCATATCTTGAACTTAATTCTATTTTTACAAGATTGTACATATCACATTCTGTCAAAGTGATGCAGACCATTTTTGTTACCAACAAGAGTGGCAGTCTTAATAATGATTGAGACGCTCGTGTCACTATAGTACAATGGCCATAATTTTATTCTACTTCTCTGGTTTAATATAGTCTACAGTTAAACCTTTCGTAGAGAAACCTATATATATGAATCAGAAGTTGTCAAGCTTTGTCTGCTTGGTTGCCTGTACCATGCTTTCTTCTTGCCCAAGAAATTGTCTTCATTTGTAACTCTCATTTGATTAATCAAAACATCAAACCTTCACATGATAAAACCTTGTAATTTTATATTATTAGTTTACAGATCTCAAGTCAAAAAACTCAACTTTACAAATCTAAGCATTCAATCACTTCATCATTTGCCATCTTTACAACATCTCTTTTCCAACCATTGCTCTGCAACCATAGGAAAAGGTCTTTAGATGATTTAACAAACTTAGGATTATGGCAGCATATGCATGGGTGAAATGTGAGAGAGAAGAAGATACAGATTGTTATAAAGTTCTCCAGGCAGCTAAAATCACTGGCCGAGCAGGAAATGCTTTCTCTGCAGAAGATCGCTATGTTCGACTCAGTTTAGTCAGAAGCCAAGATGATTTTGATCTATTAATACAACATTTGAACAAATTAGTGTCAGATGAAGATGGTGTCAACATAATGTGAGAAATCAGATCAACAAGTTTGTTCACCAAAAGCTTCGCCTATTGTTATTACTTTGAACTATTCGAAACACACAAAAGATGAAGAGAGGCATTTTCTCCATTGACCTCTTTATCAGTCTTATAGATATAAGGGAAAGGTTAGCTAATGGTCATCTCTGTTTAACCTGATCGTGCCCGATCATATTCATGTGGTACATAATTGAATTCTTAACTACTAAAACTTGTAAATGAATATTTCTCATAATCAAAGTATATTATATAACTTGTAATGTTCCCTTGTGATGTTTTAAGGTTGATTCGGTTTTTAATTTCTTCTTTGTAAATTGATTTATATATGATTTTTTCTTCATACATTTAACTTAACCACCCAAGGTACCCAAATAGTTGTAAAAAAAAAAAAGAAAAGTTAATGTTTTGGTTTTTTGGCAACTCATGAATATATATATACTAGTTAAAGCACGTGCGTTGCACGTATGTTAATAATTGATAAATCATATATTCCACACATGCGTACTTTTCATTTTCATAAATTTTGATTAATTAATCATCAAAATCTGATCATTTAGTTTACAGAGATTTGAAATAATTAATCTCATTGAACGAATAAAAAAACTTAAATTATCATACAATTATAGTTATCTTCAATAATGAAGGAAGGTTATCAGTTTTCTTATTTGAATTTACTAAAAAAATCTATAGGGCTATTAAGAACGAAAGTTAAACATTAATCAATTAAGAAGGTTATCGATCTCTGATGCAAAAAAAAAAAAGAAAAAAGAAAAAGAATAAGATTATCAATTTCCTCATCAAATGTTCATTAAAAAGTTATTTAAGTTATCAAAGGTTTTTGAATGTTATCAATAAATTCAGTAATTAACCTTATACTGTTAGTAATTTTAGTAGCCTTTTATCAATAATGGCATTTGTCAATGTTCTTCTTTAAGGTTGTTAAAAAAGTTATAAAGGTTATAAAAATTTTTATAATATAAGGTAATTTAGTAATCTAACATTTTTAATAAATTTAGTAGCATTTTATCAATTTAATGAGGAGTATAATTTTCATATCTAAGATTAGTAAAAAAAGTTGCGAAGATTATAAAAAAAAAGAAGAAGAAGTTATAGTCCTATCAAATTCAGTAACCTTATGTTTTTATTATTTTTAATAATTTTCGTCAATTATGAATGTTATTAATCTTGTAATCTAAAATTACTAAAAAAATTATATAAGGTATTAAAATAGCTATAATTCTCTCTACAAACCTAATTGCGCTCTTGGATGATTTTAGTAACTTTTTATATAAAAAAAAAGGTTATGAATCTTCTTACTTAAAACTATTTAAGATTATATCAAAATAACTATAATGTTCGCTATCAAATAAGTTTTGAATGCTACTACTATATTCTAACTTGTACAAAAAAAATCCCATTAAAATAACTTAATCCTAATTAATCCATAATGGGGAGGGAATAATAAATACTTTTAAGGTTGTTTCCTTCCTCTTTTCATCTTATTTTCTTTCTCTTCTAAACCCTTTTTTGAAGATTTTCTCACCAATATTCATGATACATAGGAAAATTTATTGGTTTAACAATTGAAACTTATCTAAAATTTCAAACTATGAAGCTCTTGAAATGGATGAGAATCAGCTTTTTATTTTTAATTGAATGCAGCAAGTGTTGTTTTTGGAATATAGAAAACTCGATTTTTCTTTCTTCTTCTATTTTTGGATTTCATATTCTTTTGAAAATTTATTCGTTTTCACCTTCAAATTAATCTTTCGAAATTTTTTACATCAATTAAGGCAAAGTTGTAAAGAAACTTACAATATTATTTCTTGATTTTATGTTTACATCTATTGCATTTTTATTATTACTTTTTATGTTTAAATTAGATAAATTTAGTTAGAATTAATCCAGTGTTGTTACATAGATAGTATTATTAATCGAATATCAAGTGACATGTTCTTTATTAGATGCATAAAAAAAGACATTTTCGGATCAAGACTTATCGAGTTACATGTTTTTTTATTAGATGCCTAAAAAAGACGTTTTAGGACCGAGGCATGATGCTATCAACAAATTTAACAACCTTAATTATATTCTTAATTGATATCTTACATCTTTAGTAAGTAATTAATACCGATTTTCTTACATAAGTAACCCCCCAAAAAAAAAACCTTTAGAGGTTATTAAAAAGGCTACGATGCTATCAATAAAAATTAAGTAACCTTAAATCCTTAGTAACTTAAGTAATAAGATAGTTATCAATTCTCTTAGCTAAAATTACTAAAAAACTTGTATTGGTTATCCAAATTCTAAAAAGGTATTTTACAGTCTACTATTTTTAATAACCTTACATTATTAGTAATATTGGTCTCTGATTAATTTTCTTATCTAAGATTACTTAATTAAAAGGTTATAAAAGTTATGAAAACATTATAGTACTATCTAGATTCAAATAATCTTACATCTTTATTAATTTTAGTAACTTTTTTATGATCAATAATGAAGGTCACCAATTTAATTACTCAAGTAATCTACTAAAAAGGCTAAAAAAAATTATTAAAATCGTATTTACCAATCCTTACATTCTTAATATATTTTTTTTTCCGAAAAACATTATAGTACTATCTAGATTCAAGTCATCTTACATCCTTATTGGAGACCGGATCGGGGTTGGCATCCTGAGGCCGTAGTTACTGCCATCTCTTTTACTTTCTAGTACTTTTGTAGCAAAAAAAAAAGTCATCTTACATGCTTATTAATTTTAGTAACGTTTTATGATCAATAATGAAAGTTACCAATTTAATTACTTGAGTAATCTACTAAAAAAGCTATAAAAGTTTTTAAAATTGTATTTATCAATCCTTACATTCTTAATAACATTAGTAAACTTTCATCAATGGTGAAGATTTACCATTTTTTCCTCAAAAGTTACCGAAAAAGTTATAATAATCATAAAAAATGTATTGTACTATCAACTAATTTAATGACCTTACACTATAAAGATACGTACAATACTGATTTTCTTATCTAAGATCAATTACTTAAAAGGTTATGGAAAATATTATAGTACTATCTAGATTGAAAGAACCTTACATCCTTATTAATTTTAGTAACCTTTTATCATCAATAAAGTGTTAATTACAAATTTTATTACCTTAAATTTACTAAAAATGCTATTAAAAGTTATTAAAATTGTATTACCAATCCTTATTTTTTTAATAACATTTAGTAAACTTTCATCAACCGTGAATATTTGCCATTTTTTTCTCAAAAGTTACTAAAAAAACCTATAATGATCACAAAAGATTTATAGTACTATCCACTAATTCAATAACCTTACATCTTTTGAGATTTTGGTTATCATATTTCTTATTACATTTTTTGTAATTTTGGTTATCATATTTCTTATTACATTTTTTGTAATTTTGATTATCATATTTCTCCAAAATCTCACAATTCAACCAAACATACCCGGACTTGTAAGTCAAATTTCCATATAAGGTTATAACTTATAACTAAACTTAATGCAACATAAGGAAGTATACAAATTAGGTGTACAAAATTGGTTCCTAGTTACTAATTCATATGTCCTTCCTTTTTTTGGTGATAGAGAGATAATTTATATACTATATATGCATATCTTTGGCAAGTTGAAGTAAAATTAAAATTGATATCTCGCTATAACTCTACCAAATT
>AWUE01015285.1:0-55632 GCA_001974825.2 Corchorus olitorius
TCCTTCATCACAACTTTCTTCTCCTTCATCCCCACCTTTCTCTTTCATCCTTTAAAATTTTAATTCTCATCCAACTATAGCTTCTTAGTTTCAGTTCTAATTTTCAGTTAAGATTTTTGTTCTGATCAAATCAAATATGAAAAAATCATGTTATTTCCTCTTTCATCTAGTCGCTGCTATTGGGCTCCTTAATTTGTTTGCAGATGTGGGAGTTTGGCAAATAAGATGAGCAAAGGTAGATTTTTTTTTCTTTTTTTTTAAAAAAAAATTTTTGGTTAAGAATCTGGAAACTCCATCTCATCTAATTTTGGAATCGAAGATAATACCGTAACATAATAAACCTTATTTGGATCTATATGTTTTGACGAAACATCTGCTTGGATCTACATGTTATTTAGATTTTTGGTTGAGAATTTTTGAAAAAAAAAACATGAACAATAAGCCTTTCAAGTTGACCCGAGCTTTCGAGCCGAACTCGAGCTCACCCTAGCTTATTACGAGCCGAGCTCGAGTTCACCCGAGCTTATTACGAGCCGAGCTTGAGCTCGGAATTAAAGTATTTGTCGAGCTCGAGCTGAGCTTCAGCTTCACATTTTAGAGTCGAGTTGAGCTCGAGCTAAGCACTACTCGGCTCGGGTTGGCTCGATTACACCCCTAAAATTGATGAGTAACAAATAACCATTCAGAGGAAAAGTTGTTGTTTTGGGTGGAGATTTCAAACAAGTGCTCCCAGTTGTATCTCGAGCAACAAAAGAAAAGACGTAAAAAAATCAGACGTAAAGACAAAAAAAAAAGATTGAAAAAGAACATGAGAGCAAGAGGAGATCAAGAGTTTGGAAAATTCCTCCTTCGAATTGGTGATGGAGAAGAACCAACAAAAGATGATAATTTGATACTTTTACTAGATTAGATGGTTATAAAGTATGAAAATGATGAAAATGCTGAAAAAGACTTGATCAATGCACTTTTCCCAGATTTGAAGCATAATTCAACTTCGGTAGAGTACATGACCAACCGTGCGATCTTGCAAACATGAAATGAGTACGCAGACAAATTGAATGAGCAGATGATAGAAATATTCCTTGATGAGAGTAAGATGTACAACAGTTTCAATAAAAACAGTAAATGACTCAAACAACGATTACCAAGAGGAATTTTTGAATATTCCAACACCAAATGGTTTGCGAACGCATAGATTGATCTAGAAGAAGAATTGTCCAATCATACTTTTGAGGAATTTGGATATATTGGTTTGTGCAATGGAACAAGAATGCTCTGCAAACACTTTGGCCATAACGTAATACAAGCAAAGATTGCAATTGGCCAATATGCTGGAAAACAAGTTATTCTTTAAAAAATTCTGCTTTCACCAGCAGAAAACGAAGGATATCCATTCCAATTCAAGAGGAAACAATTCCCTATCCGTCCTTTTTCCCCTATGACCATCAACAAACCACAAGGACAAACAATTCCTAATATTGGAGTATATTGGCCACGACATGATTTCTTCCATGCACTTTCCCTATAAATTCAGTTATCCTTTCCATAAGTAATTTTAGTAAACATTACATTAATAATAGAGGTTATTAAAATTGAATATTCAATAATTAAAAAACTATGAAATTTATTAAAAAAATTATATGTGTACCAAAAAATTCAATAACCATTTGTTATAAATAATTTTGGTAACCATTTCGCTAATAACTTTTTATTGAAAAGTAATTAAGAATGCAAGTTATTAGTTATCTTACTTGAAAGTTATTAAAATCTTTAATATGTTATTAAATAACTATAATAATACTATCAATAAATTCAATAACTATACCTTTAGTAGTTTTGGGTAACCATTTTTTTTATCTAAAGTAATCTTACATATTCTTGATAAGTACCTTATTTACATTAGTAATTTTATTAGTTTTTCATCAAAATGAACATTACCAATTTTCTAATCCAAAGTTATTAAAATAGTTTAATTAAAATTTATCAAAATTGTTATAGTACTATCAAGAAATAAGTAACCTTACATCCTTAGAAATTTTATCAATGTTGAAGGTTACTAATTTTATTATTTAAGTTTACCAAAAAAAATCTATAAAAATTATTAAGATGTTATGGTAATATCAAGTAATTTATTAACCTTACATATTTAGTATTTAGTAAACATTACCATTTTCTTATCTAATTAAGGTTACTAAAAAATTATTTAGAGGTTATTATAATAGTTATAATGCTATCAATAAATTGAATAACCTTACATTATTAACAAATTTAATTAACTTTTAGCAATAGTGCTGAAGGTTGCCTTTTTTTAACTAAGATTTAAAAAAAAAGCCTATGATGATTATGAAAAACGTATAGTATACCATCAATTAATTCAATAACCTTATATATTATTAGTTAATTTGTTTATCAAACTTCTTTATGGTTACTAAACTTTTGATGTATCAATTTATTTTTTGAAAGTTTAACATAATTATCTAAACTACTTTTTAAGTTTCAAATTTTAGATATGACTTTGGATCTTATAATTTAATATGTAATTTAATATATTAATATAATTTTCTTAGGTTTTAAGTTTTAACTTCCAAGGTTTCATGTGTATATAACCTATTAAAATTTTAAACCTCAAATCAACTTTCACAAAGTTTAATACCCACCATCACCATCTAATTTTAATTGTTTTATTCTTTTATAATCACCGTCGGTAGAGGTTTTAGACTCCACAAGCTAATTACAAAGTTGACTTCATATCTTAATTATTTATGTATTTAATATTCAAAACTATTTCCTAAAAGGGCACATGTCAACCTTTTAACCCCACTTCTGTAGTCTACTAAACACCACTATCAATATATGGTATGATTTTCTTTTCTTTTTTGTTTTTTTTTTATTAATTTTTCCCAATGCTACCAACTGATGTATTATATAATATATGCATACATTTTGCCCAATCGCAATTTTACATTTTAAAGATTACACTATAACCAATAAAAAGTTATAGCTTATTGTCATGTTTTCTTCAACTAATCAATATGTATATTTAATAATATATTCTATTCCCTCCGTCCCCTTTTAGATGTCCTTTTTAACTATATTACAAACACCAAGAAAAACAATTTTTTTACTAATTTCTACACAAATTTAGTAGTTTCTTCCATTTTTAGCCTTTCTCTTTCTATGAATTAAGAGTTCCCTTTTATAATTACTTCTTTCTTCTTCCAATATATTAAATGGTGATTGACTTATTTGATGAGCTTACATTCAAGATAGTGGAGAAAGTGGTGCATTGATTAGGGATATATAAGTAAAACTCACCTTTAATAGTCAAAAGTGGACATATAAATAGGGACAAAAAATCCTTCTAGAAGTGGACATATATTAGGGGACGGAGGGAGTACATATTTGAAAGAAAATTATTTTCAAAATTTTTTTAAAATTAAACAATACTTCAGATAATCAACAAAGAAAATTAACTCATTGATCCAAAAGCTATCCTCTTTCCTTAGTGTGACAAATCAAGAAATATATGATATTATATATTTTTGGCTTATTAGTCTTTTTCCCATAAATTTTCAAATTCAGGACAATTGACCTCTGAACTTTCCAAATTGAGGATAATATTTTTACCCCTGATGTAGGAGGCAAATTATCCTGAATTTTGAAATTAGTTTAATGGGCAAATTGTCTCAATTGTAGTTTAGGGGTAAAGTGTCCTTAACCCCATATTTAGGGGGCAAAAAGGCTAATAAGACATATATTTTTAGTAGAACTCATTATTGGGTAGCTTCATGAAAATCACAATGCTGCTTTTAAAGCTTTTGGTAATCAATAGTCTTTTTTCTTATAGAACATTCTACTTCATATGCCAATGCTGCAATGCAATGGCGGGGATTCAAATCCTTGTCCTCCTTTTCCCCTCCCATTTTAATTATAATTTTCCTAATGTACCAAAAGAAAATATATATAATTAAAATTCAAACCAGGGATGTAGCTCAGATGGTAGAGCGCTCGCTTAGCATGCGAGAGGTACGGGGATCGATACCCCGCATCTCCAAACTTTCTCAATTACTGCCTTTATTAAAAAAAAAAAGAAAAGAAAATCGCTTCCCCACCAATTATTGCCTTTTTTTTAAAAAAAAAAAAACAAAATCGCTTTGGTTGAGAGATTAAAAATGGTCGTGAGTCTTTTTATTGCCTTAAAAAAAAATCGCTTCCCCACAATTATTGCCTTTTTAAAATAAAAAAAAAAGAAAATCGCTCTGGTTAAGAGAGTAAAAAAGATCGTGAGTCTTTTTATTGCTTTTTTTTCAAAAAAAAAAAAAGAAAATCGCTTTGGTTGAGAGATTAAAAATGGTCGTGAGTCTTTTTAAATATAAATAATAAATAATAATATGTTATGAAACTAATGAAGAACTCAAAGAACAATAGAGCAAAAAAAAAAAGAATTTCTATTATTCAGAGAAGAGAATACAGAAATCTGAAGTGTGTGTAAAATAGATTAGAGGACTCCCTTTATATAGTGGAGTAAATTCCCTTTACATTTAATGCTAATCTACTTGAATCTACTTAACTTGCAAGTAAAGTAATATTCAACAGTAGATGATGCTCTAGGGAACCTTCCAGGTAATCTCCTTATAATCTTCCTTGATTCTCTCATTAATACTTGATTCTCTCTTAAACCAAATGGCCATGAGTGGTAGGAAGTCCAATACGTTAATCATCAGTCCAATACGTTAATAATCACGTTCAGAACATAATAATAATAATAATAGGCAAATTATACAATACACCGGCGGTGGAGTTTAGCAGACTACACAAGCGGGTCCGGAAGGGTGACATGTGTCCTCAAGGGACTAGATTGAAATATTTAAAACTTAATTAATTCAAAAAATGGACATATGTCAACTCCACAACCCGCTTGTGGAGTCCAAAATTTACACCGCCGGTGTATCAAATAATTACCCTTAATAATAATAATAATAATGATGATGATGATCCAATTGTTTTATCTGCATTTTTTATTTTCTTTTGGTAGGGCCATTCATTGCAACTCATTCTTTGGGAGCGACTATAATTTTTATGGACACAACACAATCCTTCACTGCTTTACCTAATAAACATTGCAGATTTGCAAATGAGGTTTTGTAGATTTACGTTTCTTGATAGCTGCATTACTAAGTTCCTATCAGATTCAAGGAGTCGCACAAATTTTCTGGACTGCAAAATGCTCAATATTCCTTCTGCCCTCTTTCATTTAATATAAAACAAAAAGAAAAAGGAAATCACAACCGTATCAAATTTCATTTTGCTAGTATATTAAAAAATAATAACAATAACACCAAAGATTGTCAAATTTTATTTCCCTCTGTACAACTATACAGTATACAGTATATACAAGGATATTGATTGAGCAAAAGGTAAAAATAAAACTATATACAACTTTCTTACCCCATCTTCAAAATGAAGGGGAAAAATTGAAGAGTTGATTAAGTATTCAATCATCAATGCAACTTGTGAATGATAAAATGTACACAACTGACTTCTTAAGGAACTTATTAGGGTTTCATGGCCGATAAATTCTGATGGTTTTTTTTACCTGAAGCCGGCAGAAAGGACACCGGGAAACAGCAGATGAGCATCTTCGACAAAGCACATGGCCACAAGGATCTATTGTCATATCAACATCATTGGTCAGACAGACCCGGCAAACCCATGCTGCTTTTGCTGTATCAGCTTCCTTAGCAGATACTTCAACCTTTTCCTGCATAATTGATCCATTACATTCAAAACTCATCTTTCAGTAAGAATTGAGCACAACTCATCAGCTGTACATTTAAGTTTAAAAATATAGAATAAGATGTGCTAGATTTTGGAATTATCATTTGTAGAAAAATTGTAACCTGTTCAAGCAAAAGTGCTGTTCGAGATTCTTTCAATTGTTCTTGAAGAGTTATAGTTTTTTGCAACAGCGACTGCTTCTCTACATCCATGTTTATTCCAGCTGCTGAAAGCATCTCATTAACTGCCTGAACCAATTCCGCAGCCGACACTCGGCCATACTGTAGCTCTTTAGTAGGCTGCATTAAGAATAAAGAGAACCTCATCAGTTGCAGTATAAGATAAACTGTACACTGAAGACTGATATCCATTCTACCACAAATGATCTAAACAGTAACAGGCTCTCCACACATAATTTGTTTGATTTAGAAATCCTTTATCGTGTATCTGACTCGGTTTAAATTTGTAAATCTCATAAAAAAAAATGTTTATCTTAATCGATCTCCCTTTCTAGCCCTAGTTATGAGGAGCAAAGTTGCTCGTCATGATTTGATGATGAAGATGCTAGGCCACAGCTCAAATGCAGTCAAGTGCATAAAATCCCTGCTCCCCAGAAAATGCCCTAGTCAAGGACCGATCAAAAATATACATACATATCACTATTAGCCTCGTGGACCATGAAAAGTTCATGAAAAAACAAACCGGTGACTCCTTGAACAGGAGAGCCCAGGTCTAGTACTCTCACGCTTTCACTTTCACTATGGTTTCAGTGAGAAAAGAAAGGGCTTTAGCAACGAAAGTTACAAGGAGTTGAGAAAATTTCCAGAGTGACAAAGATAACTTCCTAATGAGTATATCACATGGTTATGCCTAAATAAATGAAGCAACATCCATGATCATATATCAAATATCATGAAAGCAAACCAATAAAAGCACTAAAAATCAGCAAAACAAATATCAAAACCTGAGAAGATTTTCTTCTGCCTCTTTCAGAACTTTCTGGCATCTCATGAGTCCTGCTATTGGTTATAACATTATTATCCTCAGGCAAGATTGCTGAGGAAGCATTGCTTTCCATTGCTACACTTTTAAATGAGAAAACCTGTGAAGAAAGAAGAGATTCAATCGTTCCTGGTGCTGTCTCCACCTTGAATCTATAAAGGGCTTGGCCTGCTGAAGGTCGGACATCCTCTGGAACTCTACCATATTTCAACTTTTCTCCATTTTGAGTCCGCCAAGCCACTATTTCTCCCCTATAAAATGGCCTCAATGGGTGAAGTTGTACTTGAAGAGCATCTTGAGACATTATTTCTTTGCCCATCAAATTGTTACTAGTGGCTTCTACTTCTGTCTTGTCAGAAGAAAGTTTCAGAATGTCAATGATTGCAGCCTCAGACCCTTCAGGACAGGAAAATAAAGATCCTAAAGGCAGTGGAATGGGGGATCCTAAAACCTGGCTTACAACAGTTGCAACAACATCTAAAACAGATATATAAGCTGGAGGCTCAGCTACCAAAATACAGCTTTTAGACTGGTTGACAAAGTAAAGAGTTCGATATCTAGATCCATTCTCCCATGCTGGAATTGTAGAGTCCTTAGATACAAGGGTAATATCTAGAGACCTTGATAGGAGCCAAAAACGAGTATATAGGCACCTCACAAACTGCAACTTGTCCGCAACAGATTCTAGAGAACTCTGTACAGTTCCCAAAGCCATATTATTAGTTGTAACATAACCGGCTATGCTATTTACAAGCGCCCAAACAGCACCCTGAAAGGATTTGCTCAATAACTTCTCTCTGACAACAGCTAGTGGGACAGACCCAATACTATCCAAATGCTCTAAAGTTTCTTCATTGTGGAGTTCCTGCAAATGCAGCATATACATTAAATGAACAAAAATGCTCTATATATTGTAGGATACTATTAAAAAATATTAGAAAGTCAAGAGAACATTATCAAGCTACCTCTATGACAACATCAGATAGCTTTTTGATGCCCAAAGATGTACATATTGTCACAGGAAGATCTGGGTGAACAAATCTTAACCTGGAAGTGTCAATATGCTTAACAAACCTAGAACCATATGAATCAATGTAGACACAAGATTTAGCATGAACAAGTCTGCAACCATCATCTGGGACTACAGCATCTGATTTCCAGTCAAGCATATCTGACTCAACAGTCCCATCACAGACAAAATATAGAATTTCCATCACAGCACGGAGTTCATTTGGATTCAGGCGCTGATATCCACATGCTTGCTGCAAATTCAATAAAAGCTCTTTTGCAGAAGCAACTGATAGCATGTCCTGCAGCCCCAAATCCTTAAGAATTTTCACAAAAGGAAGGTATAGAGAAGGAAGCTCAAATGCAAATGGTGCCAAATTAATCGTCAAACGTGCAAAAAGAGAGCTAGCTGCCACTAGGCGTGTTCCATTTGCAGCAGGCAGAAATGCTACCCCTTGCAGCTTTGGTATATCTGCAGACACCAAAAGTTTCATTAACAAGAACTTGGTGCATTTAACATCTCACATTAACAAGCAGCAAACAATCATATGAACCCACAAATTTATCTGAATACACAGACATTATGACTATAGAGAGACATCAGTTTCATTTTTGAGCGTGGGGAGAGTGGAATAATTGTATTAATGAGATCATGCAAAATGTGGTTAAACAGCATTCTACATGAAACTTGTGCACTGTGTCTCTCAACCTATGACCTATTGATTCTAATTTAGATGCTTAATATCTGAGAACTTAAATTTCACCTGTAGAATTTAAATTCAGAAACAGAAATAAAGAAATTATCTTGGAGAAATAAAAGAAATATATATAAGTTGGTATATCTTTGTTCCATTCTAGAGGCAGTTGGTAGCAGAACATAGCAACCTGAAGAAGAGAGGGAACCCCAATTTTTATCCAAATACTTCAAAACTTCACAAGAAGCATCATCAATAGTCATCATGCCTGATGTAGTAGGCCAGTGCGAAAGAGTGTCTTCACCACCATTTTTCCCAATTATCTGTGTCAAAATCTCGTTAGTTGCATATTTTAACATGCTAGTGTCAGAAGAAAAACAGAAATTAAGTGGAGCTTAATACCTGTAGATGTTTAAGGACTGTAGCAAAGGCCGGAGGACTCCTTAGGTGGAGTGCACCCCAAGAGTATTCAGGAGGAATAACATTTTGTTTAGTGAGTATTGGCGCACAGCTCCAAGCAAGAGGCCAGTCCTTTGGTAGAATAGCTTCACTATAGGAAGCAAGAACTCTCTTGCTACCCACATTTGGCAAGCCTAATTCAGCAGGCACACAAGAAATCTCCCCAAAGAGATTACAGAAGTTGTTTCCATAAAGGACAGCAAAGTTTGTAAGAACAGCTTCAATAACAGATCCAGCCAAAGTCCATATTTCCATAGAGACTTCACCATACGAGTTGGTCGTGTCTGTCTCAAAATCATCAAAATCACCTGTAGACTTCAGGCACTCCCTTCCAAGAAACTCTACTCTTTTGGCACACTCAAGTATCACATCAGTTTCTGTTGCTATCCGAAGGCCCACCTTTCTTAGAATACGAAGCCACCCATCTGCATTGAACCTTTCACCAGGAAATTTCTTCCTCTCACCAGAAAAAACAGAAGCTAGTAAAGCATCCCCTGGATCAAACAAGTCCTTAGGCTTGTGCAAATCAGAAGAAAAATCATCAGCATTCCGAACAAAATTAGTTTCTCTTAGAGCTTCAACAACAGAAGAATCTGCTTGGAGGTCTTGCCAATTCGTATAAAGATAAATTAGTATATCCTCTCGCTCATTCAAAGGTTTTTCTTCAAAATGAGGCAGCCCAAATCTCACCAAAATTTGTTGGTCATGCAACTCAGGGACCCCAAGAGCTCGAAGTAGTGAACATTCAATTGAATCTGTTGAATAGGACAGGCAATGCTCGTTGCATGGTTTAAGGAATGAACTTGATGAGATTATACAATGTTCTTGGCTGATTAAGTGTGTGCATGAGCCTAAAACAGTTCTGTAGATGGGCAACGAGCGCAATACTTCAAGTTCTTCTCTTCCATATCTTGAACCATTATCAGAGAAATCATAAGCAAAAAGACTAAGAAGTTCAGCTCGATCTGACTCAGAAAATGATGTAAGTTCAGGAAAAAGGCCAGCACGTTTAGCCGCAACAAGCTTGGATACAATAACTTGCCCTAATGATTGGCTGGGTGCAGGAAGAATATTGCAAGAAGTAGCACAATCCATGAAAGCAACATCAAAAACAGGGATGTGGCATTGATTTAACAATGACAACAACCATGGATAACGGTTTTGAGCTATTTCAGAAGCTGAAATGTAGTGTTGAACTGAATCAGATTCAGAAGTTTGATTGACAGGTACACCACTTAGATCATATTGTACTGCAGCAGCACCCATGACACCATTCCCAGATGTTGGATCTGTAACTACAGGTGGAATGAAGACCAGATGGCGCTCCCTTACACGACATAAAATTGGCCTACCAAGAAAGGCAGGAATTAAAGGCCAATCAGAAAAGAGAGAGAGATCTTCTGACGATCCACCAAAGCTTTTCCAGAAGGTTTTTATCCATTCAGGGGAAGGACCACCTTCACCACCGGAACTTGATGTGTTCTCCCAAGAAAACCAAGGAGCCATGTTTGAACCCATAACATGATTCACCCAGTTATCATGAAAAAGTAATCTCATGTGATTAGCCATCAAGTTAAACGAGTAACTCTTCAGTTTAAGCGATGTTTGAATGTCATGTTTTGAAAAAATATCTGCCAAAATTGATCTGTCCAATACTTTTGAGTTGATAAATTTTGCTGCTAATGGCATCATCAATGACTGTTGCTCCTTGTTTCCTAACCAAAGTTCAGTAACCCCCAAGCGTGCTAAATGATTTGTGGCAGTTGGACATGGTAAGCGCTTGACCTCAGCAGCAATTGATAAAAGTATCGGATCTCCATTACCATTCCTGCTGCTACTGCTACCAGCTATATCTTGCCTCTGAGTTAAGGTTCCAGTCCTACCAATATCCTCAACAACTCCCCGACCAAAATCAAATAAAGCCCTACCCAAATTTGTGACCATTTCAAGAGCATCACCTGATATGGCAGCATTCTGAGGAGAGGAGCCATGATAAGTCTGTACATTAGACATCGGTGCTAAGTGAGAACTGCTACCCACTTCATTAGTGACTCTATTAAAAGCACGTGGGTTAAAGGGATCCACTAATATCTCTTCTCCATGATGATTAGATGATCCAGGGAACTGAATATCAGACAAGCAGTACTCAAGAACATCTACAAAAGTATCAACAGATCGAAGGACAATAGAAGTTGATGAAACCTTTAAAAGATCACGGACCATTTTAGGTTTAATTTCTCTAACTGCAATTCCCACAGCATGGACTTCATTCACCAACTCCCACGGTACTGAAAACACCTGATAGTGCTCCTTAACGAAGCTACAAACAGTAGCTGGAAGCAAATTACTACCCAATCCATTGCCAGGCTGGGAAAGAAACATACCCTCCTCAGCCTTGACTAAATTTCCCGAGTACAACTGCCATACTGGTAGGTCAACCACGCGGGTGTAGAAAGGCCTTATAACTTGTTCAATCAGGCATTCCCAATCAGCTCTAAGCATTTCAGCTGATGCTAATGTACTATTATCAGCAGCTACATTACTTGGTTCATAACCCTTAGACTTTGGCCAGAAGGAATATATTTGATCCCCATAAGCCTTCAAAGACAAAGAAACTGCCTGACTGGAACTTGAATCAATACTAGAAGTTAAAGGATCTCTTCTTAATTTCTGCATTTCAACTACCATTTCAATGTAGGAATCCCGAACGCAAGACATCAGTTCTCTGTTCCAAGCTTCAATCAACTGATCTCCAGCATCAGGCCGCATCTCATGCAATCCTTCATTATGTTGGTATTTAAAGAGATAACGACCACCATTGTGACGTACAAGGAAACAGCCCAGGACCGTGACTGGTAAAGTTATAACACTAGATAGAGGGAGAGGAGTCATTATGGAGCCTGTTAAATGAGCACCAGCTGGATGGCCATTTCGGGATATATGAGCAGCAACTCCAGCTACAGGTGTCAAATTGTAGGCTAAATAGCGCCTGAAAACAAAGATGATGACTGTTAAAGAACATCAAGAATACTGCTGATATTGCTAAGGGTGAGTTAAGAATATAAATACCTATCAAGAGCCATGTTTCTTGTTTGCCCAGAACCTAGGCTGAGCACAACAAGCCATCTGTCAATGAATCTAGTTCCTTTTTGGAACAAGTTCACATCAATTACATGCAATTTAATAGCAGCATTTGAGCTGCTAAATAACCTGGATAGCTGAAACTTCCTCCACCTCTTTTCAGAAAATGGATTCCTCAAGATAGCAGATGACGAATCAATAAAAACAGAATAATCCTGACAGAGCTGTGTACTTCCTTCCTCATATGTTGAAAGGGACACCTGCATGTTTGAGTTTGGAGTGATTATACTTCTGTCAAGGAAATGCTACAAGCATTGTAAATTATAACATGCTTCTTACATCTTCCCTAACATTACAAAGAGACAGATAAGAATGATGTAAACGCAGAGTTGGTTAACTGGTTTTCACCGAAGACAAAAGTGCTTGGGTCCTTTTAAAATCCTAGGCTGAACTTCTCCATCATGATAGGGAGTTGGCAAAGAAAGTAGGTCACAATGTTGACTGCTTGAGGGAAAAAACAGAATACAAAGATGAAGCAACTTTACCTGTAAAACTGACTTTAAAAATATAAGCATCCTAGATGCTTGCTCCAAAAATCTGTCAATTATTTGATTTACCCTCTTCAATCCCAGTTCAAGTCCATCTTTCAGGCATTCTGATGATAGAGGCATGCGGATAATTGTAGAGTCCGATGATGACCATGGCATTTTCTGATCAATAAGCATTGGAACAAACTGATCATGAAATCTTTCAGTCAAACTGGTACCTGCAATCAAATCAACTCTTCAATTAGCTTGCACAGACAAGTGAAGATGAAGTGGTGAAAGTTCAAAATAGCATCTAAAAATTCGAGAGGGGGATGTGTTCTTTAACAAATGAGAGGAGCAGCACGGCATAGAGGGACACAGTCAAGATTAAGCATCAAAATGCAAAATATTAGCTAACATATCTTCCTCCAGCTTGCAAGTAGAATAGTTCTTGATTATAATAACCGTATGTATGGTAGTCAAGACGTGAATCAAAATAGTAATGGTCAATTTTCTGAGTGCAAAGACTTCATGAAATCAAGCATCAAAACATACAAAGGAGAAGCAGAAAATGCCAGAATGACAAAACTACCAATCAAAGAAAACATTTTTGCTGCCGGAGCGTGATTTGAAGTGGCAGAAAGTGCTACACCATGTGGATCGAACATATAGAAGTAGCCACCAGAAATAATAGAGAGGAGATCACATATGAAGTAACAGCTTAGCAATCCCAAACCATAGTTCAGAGTATTAGAACGGAGTCTCCATGGAGGGAGCAGCTGAAGGCCACTCAGCTCCTCTCTACTCAAGCTGGCCCCTTCCAAAATAGCTACTAAGGCAGGCCCTTGAAATTCAGCTGCACTTGCAAAATAGAACAGTATTTAGAGCAATCATTCAGTTGACATTATCAAGATGTTTTGATATATGAACTGCAAAATATGGAATATCATAAAATCACTGCAGGATGAGAGCTTATTATTTTACTACAAGAGTTGCAACCCAGCCTATTAAAAACATATTCAACTGTGTTGGCAGATTTTCTGCACTGTGGCACCTTCCTAGATGTGTAAGCTAATTTTGCTTTTAACCACAGGGTTTAATGATCTAGACAAAACTTATTCACAACTGTACGAAAAACTTCAAAGACAGCCTAATCTATCAAATTCCAAGCAGACGCAGGACAAAAGAAACATTTTAAAGGCAACTTCAATTTTCAGGAACCAAAGTCCAATATCACAGTTTCATCAAGCTTAAAGAAAATTAAAAAGAAGCATTGATTACCTAAGTTGTGCTGCAGCAAAGACTGGTGAGGATGCTCCCTCTTGTCAAATATTAGGTGTAACTTCTTAGCTTTACAGCAATCTGCCAACTCAAGAAGGTCAAACAACAAAAATTCATTGTTGCCGTACACAGACAGAAGTTCATTTATTTTTGCGAAGTCCATGCATGGTAGATCCTTAGTCATATCATCACTTACTAAAGAGAGACAGCGGATTGATTTTACACCCAACCTATTTGCTAAATCATTGTTGATATTTGGATGAACAAATTTTTTCCCAACCAGGGCACTATTTTCTATCCATGGTGCATCATTATACACCAGCTCCCCAGCAGACCTCAGAACACCAGAAGTATCTGGAATGAGTAATGGAGTATTAGAAGCCTCAACAAAAGGTTTGTCCGATGAACAGTCTGCAATGGCTTCAAGGACACAGTTGACAAAACCAAACTGCTCAGCTGATAAAGGACACCCCTTCAGATCATTCTGTAGGCGTTGTAGAACATGAAAGTAGTCCCAGATATCAAAACTAAGTCGGACACCTAATTCCAAGAGTAAATCTCTAAATTCTGCTAACTCAGATGGGACAACATACAAATAAGGAGTAAATTTCACAGGAGAATCAAATGCAAGTGCATTCGAAGAAACAAAATCATCTCCAATCCAAACCCAAGAAACACCATCCAAAGCTGATTTTAAAACCCTAAAATCATCAGTACCAATATGTTCTTGCAACTTAGAATAAAGCATGGGAATACCCTGTTGCAGTGCAGCATGAAAGTTCGGATCCAATAAAGAATGCAACTTTAGATGGCAGTAGGACTTAGACAGCTCAATTAATTGTGTGAAAAGAACATGTATGTTTAGCTTATCCATCCAACCAAGTTGATGTTGTAGATACATTGAGTCACATTGACCGTCTAGAATATGCATAGTTGAGGATACTGCCCACATCTGTGATTTAGGTCTCACAATGCTCGGGGATGCTAGATGGCTAGTGGATTTTAACCATGGGAGTCCTTCCAAAGGGGGGTTAACATAAACTGGGCACCACGCAATAGTTTTCATTTCAGACCAAAAATCTTTTTCAGGCATGCCGTCATGCAAGTTGCCAATAACATTGCCAATGTCCATATCATCCTCACAAATAGTTTTCTCCATTTGTGCGGAATCAACATCAACTGCATCACCATCAATAACATTGCTATTCTGACAAAGTACGCCACTTGATATCTCATTGTCATTGCCTCCTGATCTTGGAAAATTGTTTGAGATTATTTGTTCTACATCACCTTCTCTCTCAGATGAAAGCTTACATGCAAGAGCATCTAAATAAGGAAGAAACTTCCTCCCAAAAGTTGCTGCTTCTGGATCTCCAGATTCATGCAGTATACAAACAGATCTTGCACAATCAAGAAAACCAATAAAGCCCAAAGTCTTTCTAAGTCCAAGGCTAACTAAAGTGTCTAAAGTTTCAGGATCTGAGAACTTCTCACAAGGAAAGAAAACTTCTTTATGAAGAACCTTTTGTAGCTCAGGGACTCGAGGATCGTAAAGCCTGCAAAGAACATCATAGTGAGAATTCGATAACAGGGGAATGATTCAGCAAAGTGACAATGAAACATTTAAAATCAGTATCACAAAAGGAAGTAAATATAGAGAGGAAAAGTTGGAACTTAAGTAATGATAACATCAAGAGGAAAGACAATCTCAAATATGGGGGGGGGGGGGAGAGCTGTGTGTCACCGACAGAGTCAGACAAAGTAAGAATTTTGTAATATAACAGAGCCTTATTGTGCGAAAAACAAACAAACAAGAAGAGAGAGAGAGACACGCACACACAAAAGATGGAGGACCTACTAGACCAAAACTCAAACAACTAGCAAGTGTCAATTCTCAATCAATCTGCCTGTTTTAACCAATTCTACTGAAACGTAGTATGGAACAGAAGTCCAAATCTACTCCCTACTTTCTCCAGTGCCAAACTAGACCTCTTATTCTTGTAGCCAATATGACCACTGTTCTCTAATTTTGAGTGAATAAGGGGAAAATGTCCAGGATAGAAGTATTACTCATTAATTGGCGGGAATGAAACTTCCATTGTTGCAAAGTTGCCAGCACACAAAAGAACATAAGATATCATAGAAAAACTAAAAACAGATAAATGAATTAACCTGGATGGCTGCTGCCAAGAATTATTTGCTGCCAAAACAAAAGGTGTTGTAGAAAGTGCAGATCTGACGGAGATATCTTCCTCAATTAGAAGCTTCACATCATGTAAAATGGCAGGAAAAGCTCCTTGTTGTGAAAGGAATTCTGACATGTGATTAAGAACATAACTTTTATAGAATTCCACCTTTGATGGCTCTCTAATATCCAAATACCTAGAAAGAATGATTCTTTCTCTTTCTGATTCTGCACGCACAAAATCATCAGATAACAGATCCTCACGGACGCCATTGGGTTTAAGCCACTTGATAGGTTTTCTCAGGCTGACTAGTTTTCTATTTCTATATGACTCAAACATAGGAATGTGTTTAATGATGTCAATATGCAAGTCAGTAATCTGATCTTCAAGGAACCATTTTGACTGCAGAATATAACTACGAAGTTCATGCAGCTCCCCCTCTGATGCATCAACAAAAAGCCCTTCAATGCTCTCCATTTCACCATTATTTGACACTGCCAAAAATGCATTTAATATTCCACTAGCTGTTGGAGATTGAACAAAGAATTCCAGCTGTGGATGTTGTATTTCCATGTCATGCCTTAAAAATAAGCAACCAACTTTTAGCAGCAAAGTAGACATGTTCTCACTCCATCCATCGTTTTTAATCACATTTGAACTTTTAACTAGCTGCAAGAGATAATTGTCTTCAACTGGCAATATAGGCCACTTAGAAAATATTGAAAGGTCATCACAACATGACTTCAAATAGCTCCACAGCAATTCTATCCATTCTAAACTTGGCTGGCCCTGATGACCAGGAACCCAGGTTACCTTTTTAGCAAGCTGCCAATCAGCTGGAAGTAACTTCAAGAACAACTTCTCAAGCAAATGGCATGATAGAAAAGAAATATTTGATTGCTCACTTTGGGCCAAATCACATAGTTTGCTATGAACCATCTCTGCAAGTTCACAATAGACCAACTGCTGTGGAAGTAAATCCTTGAGAAGACCATACTCATCTCTCCTTGCAATATAAATTCTTTCACCAGCTCCATTCTTCTCAAATGTTGTAAATGAGCCATCAGCGAGAGGTAATAGGGGTAAACCAAACAAGCAATCGGCTTTAACAGGAATTTTTAAGTCAATTAAGCAATATTCAAGGGTCAAGATCACTGCCTTCCTGTCCTTGAATGCACGCCTTCGGCGAGTCAACAGAGACCTTAACAATTGAGGTGTCAGATAATGTAATGATGGGCAGACCTCCATGAATCGCTCTACAACTGGTTTGGGAACATTTAATAGGGGAAGACCCGCATCGCACAATGCTTCAACAAGCTCATGAGCCTTATCAAAGGTAAAATCAGGAAAAATAGCTTGTTTTGTTGAAATCCACTGCCCCCCTCTGGCTTCTGTGTACAATATACGAAGACCAAACTCCGCAATGAAAATATACAGTTTCCGAACCACTGATGCCCAAGGCTCTAATCCTGTTGTTGTAGGCCAAAATGAAAAGAAAAATTCAGGAGGACAAAGTAATGAAGCAATTTTCTCGAGTAAGTGACCATATGCAGGAGCAACAACATCTTCAAGGAGGTAAATATTCCAATCTGAGCGCTTTTTCCCACCACCAGCCATGTCATTACCAAACCAGATGTCCCTCCGATTTGATGACAACTCAAAATATGCATTGACATGTGCTGGAAGACCAGTAACAATTGGCAGTGGCAGAAAGCAAAAAGCACGACCCTCAATGTTCTTCCTATTTTGAATGGAAGCCACTGAAAGTTGAAAAATATCATTAGCACAAGGACTGTCCTGGCTCAAGACACCACTCAATTCCCCATCCACCTTGAGAGAGTGTATATGTGCAGCAACACAAGCCCATGGGATTGATTTATGAATCTTGTCATCAGCAACTCCCCTGTTTTTAGCTCGTCCACTGCCTAAACATTCAGCAGTTATCCAACAGTGTGACATAATTCCAGATAAGTTTTGTTCTGTGACCACAATTTTCTGACATTTATGTGGCAAATCACTATCTATGGACTTGCTCAATTTCTTCAGCAATTGGTCTTTATCCATTCCACCACGCTGTTTTATATCAATAAGACCAAAAATTTGATTCAAAGCATCAGAATTCATTTCTGGTTCACTAATGCAGTTCCTCTGTACACGATGCATTAGATGCATTTCATGACCAGTTCCTTCCTTCACAAAAATGGAGACAGACTTCACATTGCGAAGAAAAAGTAGGGCATCAGAAACAACAGCAGAGAAAGAATCAAAAAGAGACATAACATCATCGGGGGAATATCCCTCTTGCTTTATCTGGCTCCGCAAAGCAATGCTAGCACTCCTAAGAGGGAAACGGAAGAGAGTGCCTGGAAAATATTGCTGCAAGTCACAGCCAAAATAGAGAAATGGAGAAAATTGATCAGGAAACTGCTCTAACACCTTCCTCCCCACAAATTTTATTCGCAGTCCTGGGTGGGAAGGTGAGATACCTGGCAAATTACTAGCATGAGGGTCAAATATAACTATGTTTTCCCCAGAAACAAATGTAGGAATGTCTGTGAAATGATAGACACAATTAAAGCCCAATCCAAATCTTCCAATTGCAAAAGGCTTTTCAAGTTTGCTTTCCTGACCAATACGAGAAATTGCATATAAATCTTGCGGACTAAATACAGAATCATTGAAGCAGTAAAGAGCAGGGCCTTGCCAATCAGCCATTTCAGGAGAGAGAATAGAAGACGTTCCATACTGAGTTTTATCCAAAAGAAAGATCACCTCAGATGCCCCTGCATCCTCCGCATTTTGAACTAGCTCAAAGAGAATTCCAGGTCCATCTGCATACATCTCGAGTATATGTTTAAGCCTTGTTGTCAAAGCTTCATGCTGTCCAAAGGCTTCAGCAGCTCCAGATAAACTCAAATTCATTGAGTCGGCACTCTCAGCAAGCAAAATTCTACGAAGTGAGCAGACACCAAGCTTCTCGGCAACCTCATTAGATATATTCCCATGGACAAATTTCTGAGTTCTCCTTGCATTCAAGACTGCAGCAGATGGACCAGTAAATAAGGTATCAGAATCATCGGATCCAAGCAACCAGGGAGCATCGTTATACACTAAATCACTAGCAGGGAGTAGCCTTCCTGACACATCTGGTAAATAGATCTTAACCTGTTCATGAAATTGAACTCCTGAAAGATGCTGGACAATCAGTATTGCTGCCCTGATTTCGTGGGCATCAAGCGGAGAGGAACCTTTTCTGGCAGCCATTCTACTTAAAATATCAGCATAATCAGAGGATTTCAAAAACTCTCGGATACCAAGCTCCAAGAATAACTCCTTGAAAACTGCTAAATCCATTGGTATAACACGTATATAAGGAGCCAAATGAAGAGGGCCATCAAGAACTACCTCATCAGAAGTTGCAAATCCATCTCCCACCCAAATCCAACGACACCCTTCCAAAACAGCCTTTACAATGTCCATCTCATCAGAACCAATCATGTTCATCAATATAGAGTATATCCTCGGCATTGCCAGAGCTAACTCCTGACGAAGCACATGTTCCTTCACTAACTCATTGTTTTTCCCAAGCTCAAGTAACTGGGCAGCAATTGCACTTCCCCCCGGAGGAGATAGCCATCCAAGGTTATATGATAATGCTGTGGAAGAACATTCACCATCTAATATTCGCATGCTTGCTGAAACAAGCCACAAGTCTGTTTGCAATCTTACAAGCTTAGGAGGAGCAACTTTGGATGTTACAACAGGCCATGGTATAGATTGAAATGGGGAAGAAACTAAAACTGGACACCAGCAAATCATTCTAAGATCATTCCAAAACTTTTCCAGGTCAGATCTCAGGTTGCGAGGCTTAAATGCAGTTGCAGCTCGTGAAAATATTCTGTTTACAGTTCCTTGGTCATCACTTAATTGATTGGGAATCCATTTCATTGCATTAACTTCTAAGTAGGAAAGAAGTACTTCACCTCTTGAATGTGCCTTTTCCTGATCTCCATGCATTATTCTCTCCACTTGTCGAGCACTTTCTATGACTGCCTCAGGAGTTACAGATGTTCGAAGGCCCAAACCCTGCAGCATGTCCAAGATACCAGATTCTTGGAAAGGGCCAGAAGGAAAACTATCAGAGTCTTCTAGCAAAGCATATAATTCTTCATTACGAGGATCATACAGCACTGAAGGACATTTAAGTGCACCACTAAGGGTAGGCACAAATTCCAAATTTCTTAAGCAATCCCGAAAAGATGTGTCTTCGACAGACAACTGTGGCAGGTCTTCCAAAACAGAAAGCATAACACTGTCACGAACTTCAGCATGCATTTCCTTTATTCTATTTAAAACTTGATGTCTATAGAAATGAGCTTTCCCCATTCTCTCAACTTCATAATATCTTAACAAAATCTCTTCTTCAATATTTGAGGAGCAAAGTACAAAATCACCTCCGAGAAGATAAGGGGGGATGCCTAAAGGTGGCAAGTACTTTTGAGGATTCTCTAAATCAGAAAAACAAAAATCTTGAGCAGATTCTCCAGCATAGACTCTATAAATGGGCAGCGTCCTGGCATTTTTTATTCTAGCACCGTTAGCAGAGTCTCCCATATACCATTTTGGATCAAGAAGAAATCCACGGAGCTCATTCCTCTCTTCAGCTGTCAGATTATGACTGAATGTTTGAGTCATGCTTCCGTTTGAAGAGACAACATAAAAAATGGATTCCAAAACACCTGAAAAACTGGAATCAGATACATAATGACACAAATCAGGATGTTCAACTCCATAATTAGGGTCAAGTATCTTGCATCCAATCTTCACAAGGATTTTTCGCATTCCATCAGAAAGTTTCTCTGCCTTGATAAGCTTTGACTGTCTAGAAGGTCGATACAGATGTCCAGAAATTGAAGGCAAAATAGGCCAATCACCAAACAATGATAACCCCTCACTCTGAATGCGAATATATTGCCAAAATAGCACAAACCATGATTTAGTTGGATGAGTAGAAGAAGAATCTGGTTCCCAAAGAACTTTACCTTTATATCTCCATTCAGCAGGCACAAATCTAGGAAATAACTTAACAAAATGCTGAACACTGAACTCAGCAAGATTTGCTTTTGATGACTTTGCAATGGCAGAGAGCCTACTCAGTATATTATGGGGTATGTTCCGGTCAATTATTCTATCAGAAATTTGTTGAAGCAGCATGTATTCTAACTCATTGCAAACAAAATAAGAAACCCCTTTTGAGCCTTCAGAGAATAAACCAAAATCACCATTCGCCAAAGGAATCAATGACAGGTTATTAGCACATGTCCCTACATCAGCATCGATCAAGTCCTCAAGACAATATTCCAATAAAACAAGTTTATAGGATCTGCTCAAGCTCATAAGAGTTTTGCATAACCGAAGAAAATGGCGTACTGTGTCAGGAGTGACTACTTTTTGCTGAAAATCAGTAGCATATCTCAGAAACATATCAAACAGGTCATGCGGCAAATGGACAATAGGCATTCCTAGCTGCAGCAATGCCTCAGCAAGTTCCTTGCTCTTTCCAAACTCCTCATCATGAATAAAAGCTTCTAATGGTGACACCCACTTTCCCCCTTCTAGATCAGAATAAAGCACAGCCGAATTACCAATATTTTTGTATATGTGCTCAACCAAAATGCTCCATGGTTCTTCAAAAGAACCCCTCGGCCACAAAGAATAGTATGAAATTGTTGGACCAAGCAGCTTTTGCGCACCCAGCAGCATCTGCATAAAAATAGGAGCTATAATATCTTCCAATAGAAGCCTATTCCAGATAGAACGAATTTTTCCACTTCTGTCCATATCTGCTCCGTACCAAATGCCACGACGGTTTGATGAGACTTCAAAGTATGCATTAACTTGCACTGTCAACCCAGTTCTTACTGGCAACGGAAGAAAACAGAATGCTTGACCAAGCTTCAGAATAGCACTCTGTTTAAAATAGCATCACAGCATTATAAAATTTTAGAACGATACGAAGAAGTCTGAGTGACAAGTTAATAAACCACTCAAATGAAAACGAAGCATGTCCCTTGCCATTTTAAAATTTAGATATACTTGAATAGGGCACCATAAGATTAACCAAACAATGGGATAAACAGATCTTTTTAGCTAAAACCAGAGTTTCTTCATGGGAAGGGAAAAAAAAAAAAAAAAAAAAATAATCAATTCAGATGCCTAGATAAATAAAAGTTACGAGTAGGATTTTTGGACATTTAAAAGAATTAACTGCTAGAGAACCAAAAAAGTAAATAAAGTAAATTAAAAAGATAGCAAGATGTGCACAAAAACATATGTTTGTATATAGTTATAGACTCACACATCTTAGAAACAACTGTTTTGAGACAAAAGATCAGATATTTCAACTTGCTGCCTCAGGCACCCAACTCTTCTATCATGCAACCAAACTTTTAAAAAAGGAAATATTGGTGATTAGAATAGAAGAAGACTTCGAGAGCAAGACACTGGCATTACATAAACTTTTAAATAAGAATACAAAAATGTGGCCCTTCTCATAAATAAGTATACAGGCAGTACAATAAATAAGTACAAATTGCATACAGAAAGGAAATTTTCAAATGTTATAACCTTTAATACTAAGGCAACTCAATAGCTTGCTTTCTAATCCAAATTCAAGAAGACTTTTCCTAATAAGTTCAAAAAAATCCTTTCGGCTGGCCTTGCCATGTTCCCACCCGTATTTACAAATTAGTTTACAGTAAACGGTAAATGCAGAATCAGGAAAATGATTAAAAAAAGTAAGAAACAAGCTCTTTCTAATCCAAAACTTCTAAATTCCAGATGATTCATCACCTAAAATTTTGAAATTTAGTCCATGCTGCGATGGTACATACAAGAGAAACATTGGCTCAAACATCCTCAAATGCATATCAGACTCCATAATCTATCAGGCTATGACCTTAATGATGTAAAATGTCCTACACGGTGGCAAATTAAACGACAATACAAAACAGCCACACAATAAACTACAATAACTCGGCATAAAATTGCATTAAAAAAAATTAATAATCAAAACAAAACATTTTTATTAAAAAGAAATTGCTATAACAGATAAAAAAAATAAGGGCAGAGCATAAAGGGTATAACTGAAGTAAATGACAAGGGCGTATTAAGTATTGCAAATTACCTCTGATGAATTGTCTGATATACACGCTGCAACTGATGCCCAAGGTAGAAGGTGAATATCATATTCTTTGGAAGCAGTAGCTGCAAACGAACCAATTCTACTAGAAGCTGAAGCCATTGCTTGTACTATATAAAACGTATCAATCCTCTTTCTACATTCACTTCCCGTCATTGCTTCACTCATGAATTCAACTGAATAGGAATCCACCTCATTATCTGTATTACTAACAACTGACTTAGACAATCTTAGAAGTGCTTGCCGGTGCCAAACAATGTCATCATTGACCGGGTTAACAGAGCACGAAAAAAGCTTTTTAGGGCCAGGTTCTCCAGCGTCCCAGGTATACATTTCTATAGACAAGACACTTTTAAGAAACAGTAATGAGAAAACTCCTTCCTCAAAAAGCTGTAAGAACATGGAGGAAATATCACCCTCTGAATAAGCTTGCCTCGAAAGTTTACTTCGAGCAGCTTGATCCGAATTCCTCAAGGGAAAACGGAATAAAGTTCCGGCAAAGGGACTTTTCATATCACAACCAAATACACAATAGGGAAGAAATTGATCTCTATATATTGAAAGAGCTGAAGAAGAAACATAGTCGATTCTTTTTCCAGGATTGGCCGTTGATACATTGGGAAGATAAAAGCCCTGTGGATCAAATAATACTACATATTTCCCACTCACAAATGAAGGCAAATCGGTTAAGTGATAAACCGAATTGAATCCAACCCTGAAAATTTTCAAATAAAAACCAAGAAATAAGTAACTAAAAGGCCAATTAAAAAGGTAGAGAAAGAAGCTGGAAGATCGTTGAAGACAAATGTGAAGGAGCGGTTACCCGAATCGGCCAGTTTTCCAGCTCTGGCCGTGTTTACTACTCCCGCCAATTCTAGAGATACTGACAAAATCTTCCTCCGTGAAAACGGCATCGTTATAAGCAAGTAAAGATGGACCCTGCCACTGCGCCAAGGAATCCGACAACAATGAAACCGTACTGTGAGGCCGACGGTCCAGACAGAGACGGACTCTGGTGGCGCCGGCATCATCGGCGTTTTGAATGAGCTCCTTTAACACGGTGGTGCCCTCAGGGTAGTTCAACAGAACCTCCCGGATGCGCCGGGTCAAGTCTACTTTCTGCCCGAAGTCTTCGAGAAGAATCGAGTCCCTCGCCGGCGATTCCATTCTTTTTTTTTTTTTAAGTTTCGCCGGGCGGTGGTATTAGTCTAAAAATTTGAATAAGGGGAAATTTGGAATTAAGCCATGCATATGGATAATTTTACAAGTGAACCAGAGCAAGTTAGCGTAAGTTTTGAGGGACAACAATAGAAACCTTCGGAGTAGGGAAATAATATAATAATATAAATTCTGTCCCAAAATGATTTTAGTCAAAAACTCAAACCCCAAACTCCAAAGGCGGTGGGGAGATTTGGTTATGGCAACCAAAAAGTAAAAATTTTGTCGTTTGGTTTGTTTGCCGTCGTTACTCATTAGACGTACTTTGTACGGTCAAACTAACCAAGGCTTGGAAATTGTAATTTGTGATTTTTAAATATGGGCATCATTTTCTTATAAGTATCTCGTAGGCAGGTGATTTGTACTTTTTTATTTTGTCTACAACAATTTTATCAAGGAAATAATTTGTGAAGGAGATTGATGGCAAATGGTAGATATAGCATAAAAATTATTACAATTTAATTGTTTTTTGTTTTGGAGGGCGAGGGTCATGACTCAAGACTATCTAAACGTGACAAATATGTTCATTTTTATATACTCAAGTGTATTTAAATTGACACATGATAATTTACCCAAAAAAATTGGACACTTGTGAAAATTATTTGGTGTCATTTTCTATAATTATTAAAAGCCACAAATATGCCTTAGGCTTTTTTCTCAAAATTTTAAAAAAAATCCAATATCCCTAAAAAAAATTCCAATAAAGATGGTATTGTAATATTTTGACTATAAAGTTTGAATTATAAATATTTGTAAACATAAAATATCTTAGAATAAACTTAATTTTATCATTTTACCGAAACTTTAGAAGCTTACTTTCTTCCATAGACCACTTTAGTTAGGGGCGGAATCAGAAAATTTTCTTTGGGGGGCCGATGTGTTAAATTATAGGAAGAGGCTACAAGTACTAAAGAACTACACTAAAGAATAGCACTTCACATACATACAAGGGATATTTTAGTGTTTGGATAAAAGAATATATTTTTAAGTGTTTAGAGACATACAAATTTAAGGTAATAAAATGTTAGTACTATTCTTTAGTGCACATCTTTAGTACTTGTAACTTTTCCCTAAATTATATTTCAACACAATCTAATTATATATATTCATAGATAAATTAATGTCAAGTTAAAGATAATATATGAGAATATGTACTACTATGCAATGCAAACAAAAAAAAAATTAATATTATGAATTAAATCGTCACCAACTTGATGAGAAATAATATTATAAATAAAGTAATAAGGAAAAAATTATAATAACTAAATTATTAATCCTTAGATTGAAAAAATTAAAGAAAACTTGAATTATATATATATATATATATTAAGGGACAAATTAGAAAAATTTATGAGTAAATTAAAAAAACAAAGGGCCAAATTAGAAAATAAAAATTATGGGGGGGCCAAAACATGAATCAACCATTTTCTTTGGTTCTGTTAAGGGTCAAAACGGTGAGACCCAAAGCCCGCAAAAAAGGGCCCAAACACACATCACACCGTCAAGGTGTACCCATCACAACACACATAGGTAACCCTATTTATAATAAGGGTCTGTGGTTTTATCATAAGCCCACCACACTTATAGTGGGCCGCCAACACAAAAGGATCCAATAAAGCATGCTCATGCATAGGGCCCAAACCAAGCTTATGGCCCAATGAGTCACAAACGCAGGCCGAAGCCCGCCACATTAACACACAGAGTCAAAGATTCCACGGCGAAAGGTCTCTATCATCACGTGGCGATTGTTGCAGCGCCGCTTAAGGGGAAGCCTGGATGCCGCATGGAAGATGCCAAAGAGCGAATATTGCCGAAGGGAGTAACCTTTTACTTAATCCCATATTTGATTACGTTATAAGAAGCCAATTATCACAAACGAAACACACTGATCCTTGGATTTGCAGGGAACGTGGACTAAGACCACGAAGCGGGAAAACACTTTGAAGGAGTGGCTTGGATGGCATGTGAGGATGGGAATCTGCCAAGGGTTATTTTTGGGCGAGACAACTTGCTTGGGAGTTGTCTCCCGCTTCAAAGATAAGGTCTTGGCAAGAAAGGGAAAGAATCTGCAGCGGTTGACTTGCTGCAAGAATCTCAGAGGTGAAGTCGACCCAGCACTAAAAAAGGCAACACGATTCAAAATCGAAGGAAAGCAAGCTCAGGCGTAACCCGATATGGAAGATGCCGTGGCAGAGAGTTGGTGAGATCTACAGCAAGAATCATGCCATGAAGGGTTCCGTACTGCAACAGAGGGCCTATAAATAAGCACGGATAAGACTTCATCTTCAACAACTCGCATACCCAGAGCTTCATCTCACTCTGCAAAATACTTTCAAATTGCTTTCTTTTAATTTCTTTCCCTTTTAAAGTGGTTCCCATCTTCTTTCTTCAAGTCAATCTTTCAAAGTGTAATCCCATGAGTTTAAAGCAAATAAGAATGCAATTTTTCTACTTGATTTAGCTTTGCAAGTGATACTCTGTTCTTAGCGTCAAAAAACAGGGGCAAACAGAGTCTGTATTGTCTTCTTTAAAGTGGCAATCTTGCGGTAGACCCTTCTCCACTGCACAATTCATCATCACCGCAACCCAACTTTCTTGAAGCTCCCTGACGAGTTGCGTTTTCACCATATCTCCCTTTTGTACTGCAACAAATTCTAAACGCTGCAGCTTGATTTCTTCCAAAACTCGCCGCGGAAGATGCGTTTTATTCTCCTCTAAAAAACTCGATTTCTATATTGAGAAAAAGGGGTCGGCCCAAGCCCATTTGGGGCCGAGACTAGTTAGCCCACACTCTCCGCACAAAAGGCTCCCCACATTTTCTGGCGACTCCACTGGGGAGCCGGCGGAATACTGAAAGAGGAAACATGCCGCGACGAGCAGCAACTCGCTTGGGAAGTCAGACTGTGGCTGCAGAATCTGTTGATATAACGGATGAACATGCCGAGTCTTCTGCAGAACAAAACCAAAGAAATCTGGCACCTGAGGAGGAAGAACAGCCAAGTCCCACGGCGGTTATGGTAGAACTGGCCCGAGGGATTTATCAAGGCCAGCTGGAAATTTGGGAGGCCTTGAGAGACATACGACCCTGTGCCACAAATGGTGGTCCTTCCCAAGACGGCAGCAGGCGCCAAACCCCTCCTGATGGTGAGAACGTGCCGCAAAGGAACACAGCAGAAACCCAACAAAGACATGGGGTCACTCAACAAAATGAGTCACTGCGAGGATACGCCACACTCTCTGACATCACCACCTTGTTGGAGAGAGAACGCATGCGACCCGCGAGACAAACTTTCCAATTCGTGCGGGATCCACCATACCCGAGGCACTTGCTGAACAAGCCATACCCAGAAAAGTACGAGGCTCCAACGTTCCCGCAGTATGATGGGAGGAAAGGGAACGCCGCAGAACATGTTGGCAAATTTGTTGATGCCATGGGTCCTCATGCCGCAAATACAGAGCTATGCCTGCAGGAGTTTTCAAAGTCTTTGACGGATCGTGCTTACACCTGGTACACTACCTTGGCACCAGGATCCATCTCCACCTGGGAAGAGATGGTTGAAAAGTTCTGCGGAAAATATTTCCAAAGTGAGGAAAGAATCACTGTTTTGGCACTGCAAAACACCACTCAGAAACATTCGGAAGGCCTGATGGACTTTGTTAGAAGGTTCAGGGATCTTTCCTTGGATTGCTACGACGAGCATGCCGAATCCATGTTGGTGGAAATTTGCATCCACAATATGCTGTTGGAGTATAGAGCAGTGTTGGAGAATCTTGGTATAAATCAGTTTGCAAAGCTCTTGGATGCCGCAAGAAAGACGACGCAATCTGTGAAAGTGACGAGCTTCAAACCTTCCAGAGCTGATAGACAGCAACCATACCAAACCTTGGTTACTGCGGGGAACCAAAAGAATATTTCAGGACAAAAAAAGGCCTAGGTAGGAAGCTGCACCAGTCCCTTTCACCGTCAGAGAGGTTAATGCCTTGGTGGACCAATGGGTGGCAGACGGCATATTAAGGCAAAACCCTGTCAACAAAGAGCCGACTGAGGAAGACAAGAGAAACCCACAATATTGTCGTTTCCATAGATATGTGCATCACTCCACTATGGCATGCCAATCTTTGAGGAGGATAATCCACAAAAGAATTGTAGACGGGACACTGGAGGTCCCCAATAGGCCACAAACAATTAATGAGGATCCATTGCCACGTCACCAACAGCAAGGGGTTGTGGCAGTAGTGATACGCAATAGCGGAGAGGCATCAGAAGACATCCCAGAATCTTCCGCAAGAGAGGCCACTATGAAAGCACTCCGCCGCAGTCATCGGTTCAAAACCTTGTTCAACCAGCTCAGGCTGAGCTCAGAGGCAAGAAAAGTTGCCACTGAAGCATTGGTTGCCATAGCAGCCAAGTCGGGAACACAAGAATGCTTCACGGTAGAAGCACATACCGCTAAGTCCATCATGGAAGTCACTAATGCCATCGCTTTCAGTGACGAAGACATGGAAGTGCCATATCCGATCATCGCCGACCTCTCTATGTGACTGCAGAAATAAATGAAGTTGCTGTAAGAAGAGCCTTGATAGACACTGGCTCGTCTCTGACCCTCATCTCCTTAAGTGTGCTGCTAGCTGCGGGAATACCGCGTAAGAGGATCAACAACTCACCAATGACCATCTCAGGGTTCGGCAATGCAAGCGAGGAGACCCTTGGTCACGTGCTGATAGATCTTAAAGTGGGACCCATAAAGTCCCTAACTTGCTTTCATGTGATCAATGCCACAACTTCATATTACATCCTGTTGGGGAGGCCATGGCTCCACAAGCATCAAGTGGTGCCATCCACATATCATCAGTGCATAAAGGGAAGGCTAAATGGAAAAATATTCAAAGTTGCCGCGAATCACACACCCTTTGACGAAACGAAGGCCCATTATGCGGAAGCTTCCCTTTATGATGAACTTTCCCCTGCCTTGGAGGCCCAAGTTGCCAGACCAATGGGGATCCCATTGCCGCAATTGGAAACCATTCGAGATGACCCGAATTGGGACTTAAGGCAGGTGTTTGAACAAAAAAGGCAGAATAAAGGAAAGGCTTCTACGCCGCAGTGCCGCAACACCGTCTATCCAGACGGTAAAGTTGTCTACCGCTTGTGAAGGTGCGCGGGGTCTTCTGGCAATTGCCAGGTAGACCCCATTGCCAGTAGCCATAAAGAATGTTTCCTAGCAAATGATGAGCATGTGGCGGTGGAAGAAGAAAATGACTCATTTGTGGCAATCGATGAACCTCTGGAGGTCATAAACCTAAGTGATGATCCTGCAGTGCAGCATCATATTTCCATTTGTGCATCCCTCAGCCCTGAGGAAAAGAAGACATTCACAAAATTGTTAAGGGAATTTAAGGCTGTTTTTGCCTGGAGTTATGGTGAAATGCCGGGCATGGATTCAAACATGGTGGCTCATTCTTTCAACATTCGACCAGCCAGTAAACCGGTAAAACAGCATGCTAGAACATTTCATCCAGAAATAGAGGAGAAAATCAAAGAGGAGGTGGAGAATCTCTTAGCTGCGGGATTCATCGAGGCAATTCAGCACCCAACTTGGCTGTCCAACATAGTGCCGGTAAAGAAGAAGGATGGCAAGATTAGATGCTGCGTGGATTTCAGAGATCTCAACAAGGCGTGCCCAAAAGATGATTTCCCACTACCGAATATGGATTTCCTCATTGATGCCACTGCGGGGCATGCCATGTTTTCTTTTATGGATGGCTTCAGTGGCTATAATTAGATAAAGATGACTCATAAAGATGCGGAAAAGACGGCATTCAGAACTCCTATCGGCAATTTTTATTACATTGTGATGCTTTTTGGCCTAAAAAATGTGGGAGCCACTTACCAGAGAGCCATGACAGCCATCTTCCATGATCTCATGCATCAGGATTTGGAGGATTATGTTGATGACGTGGTGGTAAAATCGCGTACCAGAGAAGGTCACTTTGAAGCTCTGCGGCGTGTCTTTGCCCGCTGCCGAATGTACAATCTTAAGATGAACCCCGCAAAATGTGCTTTCAGAGTTTCCGTAGGGAAATCATAGGGTTCCTGGTCCACAAACGCGGCGTTAATGTGGACAAGAGCAAAATTGATGCCATCATGGGAATGAAGAGGCCAACTACAGTGAAAGAGTTAAAAAGCTTCCTCGGCAGATTGTCTTACATCAGGAGGTTCATTCCTGGGCTCGCGGCAAACACTGCCGCTTTTGCCTCGTTGCTAAAGAAAGATAAACCTTTCATTTGAAAGGATCCCCACGAAGAGGCATTCTAGCACCTTAGGAAACAGCTTATGACTCTGCCAACGGTGCAAGCTCCTATTTCGGGAAAGCCGCTGCAACTATATCTCGCTATGACAGACGCGGCAATAGGGGGCTTACTAGCCCAACTGAATGAAAGGGAGGAAGAGTGCCCAGTGTACTACATCAGCCAAGCACTGCAGGATGTTGAAAAGAGATATCCCAAAGTGGAGAGAATGTGTCTAGCATTGATTTATGCCTCCCAGAAACTGCGGCCTTACTTTTTGGCCCACGAAGTGCACCTCATGACTAAGTCAAACCCGATTCGCTATCTTCTCACAAGGCCCATGCTGACGGGAAGACTAGCTAATTGGCTACTGCAGTTATCGCAATACACCATCACCTGCCATAATCCTTCTGCGGTAAAGGGCCAAGCAGTGATAGATCTCCTTGCACAATTCCCAGGTGACGACGATCTCGGCATAACTGATGAAGTACCTGGTGCAGCAGTTTAAGTGGCCACCGCAGAACCAGAGGAAGTGTACACGATGTACTTTAATGGGTCAGCCACCGCAGAAGGAGGAGGTGCGGGTATCGTGATATTGGACAAGAAGGCTCAATCAACTACTTTGTCCTATAGACTTGATTTTCCATGTTCCAACAACATTGCCGAGTACGAAGCATATATCATTGGCCTCCTTGCAGCAAAAGAGAAAGGGGTCAAGCATGTGGGAGTGGCGGGAGATTCGAACTTGGTGATTAGCCAGGTCCTAGGTGAATTTGCGCTGAAAGAACCAAATTTGGCACCCTACAGGGCTATGGCACAAGAAATGGAAAAGTCATTTTCAAGCTTTAAAATTCGTCATGTCCAGAGAGGCGAGAATAAATACGCGGACTCCTTGGCCACCTTAGGGTCAAGGTTCTCATTTCCTGGAGATGCCGCAGAATTCAAAGTAATTAAGAGGAGTGCCCCTGTTACAACTTTGCAAGAACCAAAGATCTCTAGCAAAAAAGAAGATTGAAGGGCCCAAATCAAAGAAGCCCTGCTTTCTGTTGACCCTCCTTCTATCAAGGAAGTCAAAGATTATGCATTGGTCAAAGGAGAATTGTACTGCAGGATGCCAGGCGGAGTTCTTGCCAGATGTGTGCACGAGGACGAAGCATCCGCAATATTGGAAGAGGTGCATGCAAAAGTCTGCGGGACAACTCCCGAGATCAGTTTGTACAGAAGATTACAAAGGATAGGCTACTTCTGGCCCAAAATGAAGGAGGAATCTTCCGCATTACAGCAGAGTTGTGATAAATGCAGCCCACTCTTTGAAACCCCGGAGTGTATGGTAGTAGATGTCATGGGGGATTGGCGGCAATCCCTCTTGGATTACTTAATTGAGGGATCACTGCCGAAAGACCCTAAGAAAATGTACACCCTCAAAAGGTTCGCAAATAGGTTTTTTGTAGATGGTAGAATATTGTTCAGAAAAGGTTTTAGTGGGGAACCCTTAAGGTGTCTTTCCGCGGTGGAAGCCAGCACCGTTATGGCAGATATACACTCCGGAGACTGCGGAGAACACCAAGGAAGGAAGAAGTTGTACCAGCAGTTGGTGGCTTGTGGTTATTACTGGCCACAGATGAAAAGAGATTCAAAAGAGCATGTGAAGAAATGCCGCACTTGTCAAATGCACGGGGGAATTATCCACACTCACCCTTCGGCGCTACAAGACATGAGGACACCTTGGCCCTTCCATACTTGGGGGCTTGATCTGATTGGGCAAATTCATCCGCCGTCGGATGGGAAGAATTGGATCCTTGTCGCCACAGAGTATTTTACAAAATGGGTAGAAGCAATGCCTCTCTGCAAGGCGACTGGAGATGCCGTATCAAAATTCATCAAAGAATTCATTGTTTGCCGGTTCGGTATTCCTTACAAAATAGTGACAGATAACGACACTCCATTCGTCAATCAAAAGGTGAAAAAGCTTTTGAAAGCATACAAGGTCAAGCACAGGAGGTCAACAACTTATTACCCCCAAGGAAACGGGCAGGCCGAGGCAACTACCAAAGTGTTGCTCAAGATCCTCAGCAAGATGGTGTATGAGTATGAAGGTGGTTGGAGTGAGCACCTCACAGATGCCCTATGGGCCTACCGTGTGGTGCCGAGATCTTCTACAGGCTTCTCGCCATATTCCCTGGTTTACGGCAGTGAAGCAGTCCTACCCGTAGAGCTCGTAGTGTCAACTGCCAGAATTTGGGCTTCCATTGAGCTTGATAGTTCGGTGGCCATGTGTGGGCGAAAAAGAATGCTAGATCTAGAGGGTATAGATGAAGCCAGGAATGTGGCAGCAGAGAATATGAGGAGGTACCAGCAAACCATGGCCAAGACCTACGGCAGAAGGGTCAAACCGAGGGTGTTTTCACAAGGGCAGTTGGTTCTTAAGGTCGCAGACCATGTGAGAAGAAACCTCTCTAAGCCTTCTAAGTTTGCCCCAAGTTGGGATGGGCCCTACGTCATTGAGGAGGCCTTTGAGAGTGGATACTACAAAATTAAGGAGGTGGATGAAGCAGCGTGGTGATCGGTCGTCAGCAAATCATAAAAATAAAATTCCCAACAAATTCCTAACTAAAGCAGATAGGGCAAGTAGGGGTCGAACCCACAGAGAAATAGGTTATTAATTTTTTTTTATAAAACAATTAAACAAATTAAAGAGAATTTTTATAGTCAAATTAAACCTAATCAAACTAACAATTAAAATCAATCAAGAGAACAATCAAGAAAATTAAAGAAAACAATTAACAAGAAAGCAGTGAATAATCAAGAAAACAATTAATAAAAACCTCCAACATAGAATTAATATCCCTCTTGACAATTATAACATGGATCATTGATATCTAATAATTGTGAAATCATAGAATAGCTTGTCGGAATTAAATCCTAAATCACCTTAATTAGGTAAGATTACTCGTCGAAGCTTAAATTACCCCTTTTTCCTCCTTACTAATCAATTAGCCGTCAAGCCTTAAAGATTTATTAGGAATTAAAGCATTAAGAACTAGTAATTTATACAAGCACAAAGAGCAATTTCTCACTCAAAGTTCCTTATCTCCCTTGGAAGGGACTTCCGTCCTCCCCCAATTGCTACAAACAACCAAGCCGGAACGTCAATCCTCGACTTGATCTAGCTAATGCTAACTTAATTTATCATGAAAGTGCCGGCTCAATCAATCAAAACAAGCAACATAAAATTAAAACAGAGATCAAAAGAATACTCTAACAATTATCATATATAAACACAAAATCTCACCAATATATATGTCAAGAGATCAATTAAATTCTACATTGGAGTAAAGAAAAGGATTACTCACTCATAAATTGAGTGAGCATCCAAAGAATAAGAAGAAAAACTTATCTTATGGATGGAAGAAGAGGGGGGTGGCGGCACTAGGGCTTTTGTCCTCCAAAACTTCAACAATTCTACAAAATAATTTCTAGATCTACTTGTATGTGTGTATATTCTAAAAACCTAGACCTAAGGTGCCTATTTATAGTGGAAATAACCCTAGGAATTCCAATCCTAACTTGGAAAGAAGTCTAGGACGGTTTAAGGGTCTAACTTGGACTCCAACTTAAATTAAAAGTCTTCCTAGAGTAGAATCCAAGTCAAAATAGGATCCTGAATTTTTTGCTGAATTCGTGCAGTGACTTCGACGGCATTTTTGGGTTTGATGATGGCAGAACTGAGTCTTGGACTTCAAAAGAAAGTTGTAGATCTCGGAGTCAGCTTTCTAACGAGTACTCATGGGCTTCAATCGGAGGTCTGAGTAGAAAGTTATGATTTTTCTACCAAAACTGCGCCTGAATCCTAATCCTGTTAGGACTAGAATCGGGAATCTACAGGATTTGGATATTTCCTTGGATTTAGGAGTCATTAATTGGGATTTTAATTCCAATTTATATTTTATATGGGCTGAGTATTTTTCCACATAAATTATCCATAAATACCAAAGCTTGAGAACTTATCCATGGCTTGTCTTCAATTAAAGCTCCAATCTTCAATCCTTGCTTCTTGAAATAATTCTTCAAAGTCTTCAAATCTCCAATTTGTCTTCAATAAGTCTTCAAACACGAACTTCGAATCTCCAAATCTATGCTCAAAATTGCTTTGCTAAAATCTGTGTAAAAAGTCATCAAAATAGCTCCAAAAGAGGTGAAAAATAACAATTTCTCAATTTCACATCACTTAAGAACTTAAAACACAATTATCATCAACATAGCATATAATTAAGCATAAATAGATCCAAAAACATAGTAAAATAGGCATAAAAATAGGGTTGTTTTTGGCTCAATCATATTCCCCCACACTTGAACTTTGTTAGTCCCTTAGCAAATCAATGTGTAAGTTAATTAAAAATCAATTTTTCTAAAGATCAATTTGAACTCAAACACTCATCAAAGAATCAATTCAATCATGAAATCAAAATAACAAAGAATAATAATAACACTAAATTCAAAAATCAAGACATAACAAGTATCATCATTCTTAAGTAGCCATAATCAAAGTAGTTTTAATCACTTACTATTTTTCACTTTCTATAGGCTTATGTTTTCCTCTCTTTCTCCATTACTCAAAAGATTGTAGTGCCATAGATATACATCAAGGGTCATTATGGGTTATAATAGATTTTCAAGGGTAATTGTTTTTTTAGAAAATTGAGGTTACTAACCTCGAAGTGTTCATGATTTAGGGGTTACTAACTCCCTTTTGAGGCTACTAGCACTCTAAAAGGACTCCTTTTATTTTTTCAGAGGGACAATATTTCTGCAATTCCATGCCTCTTATCCTCTTTCCAAGGGTTACTAACTCCTTTTGTTTAAGAAAAGAGTGACAGCAATGGATTTTTTTTTAGTATGCAGAAATACCTCTTCTCCTCTTGTCATGAGAGCACTTCTTTTTGAAAACGATTTTTAATTAATTACCCTCCTTATAAGTAGTCCCCCACACTTATTCTTGACATATACCAATAGTCATACTTTCTCAATCATAACTTCAATCAAGATTGAACACAAGATCTAGAAATAGATAATCATAGAAGCAATTAATAAATAAGATCATATCACAAACTTCAATTATACCTAATTCTAAGAAATCAAATAACATGCTATGGCTCAATCAATAAACAAAACATTATTAAAATTCTAAGCATTCATCAATCATAATCAAATCAATTAATCAATTTATGCATGAAAATTCAAAAAGTTTCGAGTTTTTCAAAATTTCAGCATTCAATTATTTTTATTTTTTAATTCGAAAATCAATTTTAAAAATTGGGGAATAATATAGATCAACAAAAACAATCCAGAAACAAACAATTTTCTATCCTAAGTTCTCATGCAAATAAACTAGCATATGACTCAATTATTCAAGCAATAAACCTAAACCTATCAAGTAATCAGCCCCCCCCCCTCCCCCCCACACTTAAAATTCACATTGCCCTCAATGTAAAAGCAAACAATTCATGCAATATCTTTCCAAAAATAGAGAGTTAAGGCTTAAGAAAACATACCTGGTGGCTTGATGAAGATAATTACTCAAACATAAAGGCAATAGAAAATTAAGGTGATAGAAAAATAAAACTGGATAGATAGTTTATTAATGAAACTTGAAAAATAAAGACATAAGATAAAGGAAAATTAAAATTAAAGCATAAACTAGATAACTAATCCTAAGATGCATAAAAAATAAATCTTAAAAACAAACAAGAAATTGAAATCTAAACCTAAATTGGTTTATGAATAGCCTTCTCCAATAAATTGAAGAGGTCATCCAAATTTCCAATTATGTTATTAAAATCATCTCTTAAGCTAGTAATTTGATCACTAATCTCGTTGCATCGAACAAGGAAAGGATGAAGCTCTTCCTCAGCCTCTTTTTCTTGGTTAACCTCTTCTTCCTCTTTATCACAAGAAGCATCACTTGACTCAGAATCAGAAGCAATAATCACAATCTTGTCCTCACCTAGATCATTCAATTGATCCTCAGTTTCCTTTAATGGTGATGGAGCTTTGAATTCTTCCACAGTAAAAACAGTTTCAATCGGCCTATTTGATGAAGAGGCATAATTTGGATCATGAGTTCTTTGAGGGAAAGGAGTACATCGCATAGGAGGTCTATAGGGTGGCCTATAGGGCTTAGTTTGGTATCCTCCCATCCGGGGCATGGAAAAGGGCCTATTCCAAGGTGCAACTTGTGGTCTTATCCTTCCATTAAATTCCTTGGTCGTTGGGGATGGTGAAATCGATTCTCATAGGGATGATACCGATTTCTGAACTCATGCTCAGCTCTAGCCTGTGATCTCATAACAGCTTCTTGAGACTTGTTAGCTTTGTCCAAGAGAAATTGGTAAATTTTTCTAGCTTTGAATCCGGGCTTGGTAGCAATATCTTTTTCAGGCAGAGAGGCAATCATGCTCAAATGTTCATGGCAGTCTTGGCGCAGAAAACTTCCTTGAAATTTCTCTCCAAAATACGCGCCTCCAATTTGATAAAATTGGTTCCAAAAATTCTTGAATTGAACTTCAAAATCCATGCTGGTGAGCATCATCGACTTCTTCATAAAGGCTAGGAAAAATCAAAATTTTCTTGTCGACTAAGGGTGGCATCGGTTTGCTTGCTTCTTGTCGACAATTTTTCTCCAAAAAATTGTCGACTTATCGACTTGCTTAAGTCGATAAGCTTCTTCCAAAAATTCTTCTCTTGTCGACTTGGTATAGTCGACTATTCCCTTGCCCAAACCGAAAATTTTCCTCTCAAATATTGCTTCTTGTTTTGGTGAATAAAAGAGGAGGTAGAGGTGTCTTTATATAGTGATCAAATCCCTTACCTAAGAGATTTTAATTAGAGTAAAAGGTAAGAATCATACCTGGATTAGGAGTCCATTACCTAATTGAAAAAGGTGGTCATCATCCAAATTAATTAGGAGTCAAAATCCTAATTGGAAAAGGAATGCATGAGAGGAGGAAGGTGCCGCGGCACCAAGGCAGCAGCGGCCTGCCTTGCGCGCGGACTGCCAGCGAAGCGCCTGCTACTGCGCGCGCGGGCTAGGCGCAGCAGGGCTCGCTGCCTGGCGCGGATAGCCTGCCAATCTCGCGTGCTGGCTGAGGTGCCTGGCGTGCGCGCCATAGCTCGGACTGTCCGGGCCAGAGCCTGCTTGGCTTGGCGCTTCTTCGCGGCATGGCCGGGTCATGGCCGGCTGTGGCTTGGACATGCCCGGGCCTTGTCTTGATGCCACCGAGCCAGGGCCGGCCATGTATGGTTCATGCATGGTTCGTGGCTCGGTGCTTGGCTTCTTTCATCTCTTGCAATTTTTTTCTTCCAATTAAATGGAAAAATTTTAAAATCTGCAAAATAAAATTGAGTTAGAGATTAAAATTATTGGGTTGCCTCCAACAAGCACTTGTTTAAAAGTCATTAGCTTGACTTCCTCTTTTCTTCGATTCCCCTATTTTGGAAGATAAATTGGCTCTTCCAAAACAATTTCCTCAATCCATCCTATGGGATAAGTCTCAAAGAATGGTTTTAATCCTTGTCCATTGACTTTAAATTGCAACTGGGAGGTTGGATTATAGATTTCTACTGATCCATTGAGATATACTCTTCGTACTTCAAAAGGACCAGCCCATCTTGATCTTAATTTCCCAGAGAATTGTCTCATTTGTCCCTTGAATAGTAAAACCTTTTGTCCTTCATGGAATGATCTTCTCAATATCTTCTGATCATGAAAAGCTTTCGTTTTCTCCTTGTAAATCTTTGAATTTTCATAGACTTCATTCCTAATCTCTTCAAGTTCTTGTAAATGCAGCATCCTTTGAATTCCAGCTTTGTCGAAGTTAAGATTGCATTGCTTCACTGCCCACCAAGCTTTGTGTTCTATCTCCACAGGTAAATGGCATGGTTTTCCAAACACAATTCTGTATGGGGACATACCAAGGGGTGTCTTATAGGCTGTTCGATATGCCCATAGAGCATCTCCTAGTCGCATACTCCAATCTTTTCTCTGAACATTGACTGTTTTCTCCAGAATCAGCTTCACTTGACGGTTAGATATCTCGGCTTGACCATTCGTTTGAGGATGATATGAAGTAGATACCCTATGGCTTACTCCATATTTTTCAACTAAGGCTTGTACAATTTTGTTGCAAAAGTGAGTTCCACGATCACTTATGAGGGCTCTTGGTATGCCAAATCTATGAAGAATGTTATTCTTTATAAACCTGACCACTGTTCTGGCATCGTCCTTTTCAGTAGCAGCTGCTTCAATCCATTTGGAGACATAGTCCACGACTAGAAGAATGTAATACTTCTTTTCTGATGGAGGAAAAGGTCCCATGAAGTCAATTCCCCATACATCGAAGATTTCAACAACGAATATAGGACTTTGAATCATTTGACTTCTTTTCGAAATATTTCCCACTTTCTGACAGCATGGACAATTCTTGCAGTATTCATAAGAATCTTGAAAGATCCTTGGCCAATAAAATCCACAATCCAAGATTTTCCTTGCTGTCTTCTTGTGTCCAAAGTGGCCTCCGCTCTCATCATTGTGGCAGAACTTCAGAACTGATTGTATTTCGTTGTCAGGTATGCATCTTCTCATAACTTGATCAGAACCTTGTCTCCATAAGTATGGATCATCCCAAAGATAATACTTGGCATCACTGATGATCTCCAATTTCTTCCCTTTGCTTAGATCCGGAGGTAGACGTCTAGTGACCAAGAAATTAACAATGTCTGCATACCATGGAAGTTGAGAAACGGTGAACAAGTCTTCAAAAGGTAGCGCTTCATTGATTGCTATCTCTTCATTGTTGCCTTCAATTCTGCTTAGATGATCAACTACAACGTTTTCTGCTCCCTTCTTGTCCTTGATTTCGGTATCAAATTCTTGAAAGAGCAATAGCCATCGCATAAGCCTAACCTTTGCATCTTTCTTTGCCATTAGATATCTTAATGCAGCATGATCGGAGTAGATTATCACCTTGGATCCCAGGATGTATGGACGAAATTTCTCCAAGGCAAAGACAACAACAAGCATCTCTTTCTCCATGGTGGTGTAGTTCTTCTGAGCAGCATCCAAAGTTCTTGAAGCATAGTAGATAACATGAGGTACCTTGTCAACTCTTTGTCCCAGAACAGCTCCAATGGCGACGTCACTTGCATTACACATTACTTCGAATGGTAGTTTCCAATCTGGTGGCTTTACAATTGGAGTGGTGGTTAGGGCAGTCTTCAATTTGTGGAATGCTTCTTTGCAGTCATCTCCAAACTCGAACTCTACATCTTTCTGAAGTAGTCTACACATCGGTGCCGAAATCTTCGAGAAATCCTTGATGAATCTTCTGTAGAATCCAGCATGGCCTAAGAATGATCGGATATCCTTGACACATGTTGGGTATGGCAAGTTCTGAACTACATCAACTTTGGTTTTGTCGACTTGCATCCCCTCTTTGGATACTACATGGCCTAGGACGATGCCTTGTTCTGCCATGAAGTGGCACTTCTCGGCATTTAACACCAATTTGGTTTCAACACACCTCTTCAAGATGAGTTCTAGGTTATGAAGGCATTGATTGAAGTTATCTCCATAGACAGTGAAATCGTCCATGAACACTTCCATCTTTTCTCCCACATAATCTTGAAAGATGCTCATCATACACCTTTGAAAAGTTGCAGGTGCATTGCATAAACCAAAAGGCATTCTTGTATAGGCATACGTACCGAATGGGCATGTAAAGGTGGTCTTCTCTTGGTCTTCAGGTGCTATTGGAATTTGGAAGTATCCGGAATACCCATCCAGAAAGCAATAGTAGGCTTTGCAGGCTAATCTCTCCAGCATCTGGTCGATGAATGGCAATGGAAAGTGGTCCTTCCTTGTAGCAGAATTCAGCTTTCTGTAGTCGATGCATACTCTCCATCCATTTTGCAGTCTTTGAGGAACTAGCTCTCCATCTTTGTTTTCCACGACGGTGAATCCAGATTTCTTGGGTACTACTTGAACAGGGCTGACCCATTTACTATCTGATATAACATAAATGAGACCGGCTCCAAGTAATTTGAACACTTCTTCCTTGACGACTTCAGCTAGGTTCGGATTGAGTCTTCTTTGTGGTTGTCTAACAGGAACTGCATCGTCTTCAAGTCGAATCCTATGCATACATACAGTAGGACTTATTCCCTTGATATCAGCAACAGTCCATGAGATGGCTTCCTTGTATTCTTTCAAAACTCTGATGAGTTGTTCTTCTTGTAAATGATTTAATTTACTTGAAATAACAACGGGTAGAGTCTCTTTGTCTCCAAGGAAAGCGTATTTTAGGCCTTCAGGTAGTTGTTTCAGCTTGACTTCAGGTGGTTGAATGATGGATGGCAGGGGTGTTGGCGTTGGCTCCAAACTGATGTAGGAAACTGATGCTTTTTCTTCGACAGCAAGTGATGTTTCCAGTTCTCTGATGGTTGCAGCTACATCTTCTGGCGTCAGGATTTATGCTTCTTTGATTTCTTCTTCGTCCAGGCTTTTTGCAAGAACTAGTTCAAGCTCATCTTCACAAGTGACTGAACTCGTTCAGAGCAAGCTTCAATTGCATCAATTGCACAGATGTAATGAATTTCGGTAGGAGTCTTCATGGCTTCACTTATATCGAATTCAATGGCTTCACCATCAAATTTCATGCTGAGTTTCCCATCTTTCGTATCAAAATTCGCGCTGCCTGTTGAAAGGAACGGTCTCCCTAGCAGCAACGGCAGGTGCGGTAGATGAAGATCATCTTCACTCGTTTTCAGGACATAGAAATCTGCAGGAAAAAAAAGTCTCCTATCTGCACTAAAACATTCTCAACTAAACCTTCAGGTTTAATGTTAGTTCTGTCAGCAAATTGCACAATAAGATCAGTTTTAGTCATATGTTCTACTTTCAATTGGGAGTAGATAGAAAAAGGCATAATATTAATTGAAGATCCAAATTCACACATAGCTATTTCTATCTTTTCTCTTCCAATTTTGCAAGGAATAGAAAAGGATCCTAAATATTCACTTTTATGATGCAATTTTCTCTGATAAGCAGCAGATATATTTTCATTCATGCAGGCATATTCTTCAGAAAATTTTATTTTAGCAGTGCATAGTTCTTTAGGAAAAGAAGCGTACCTGGGCACTCTTGCAACTTCATTAAGCAAAGGAATATTTACCTCTAAATTTCGGAGTGAATTGAGTGGTTGTGCAAACCTTTGAGGAAACGGTGGTGGACCGTAAATAGTCTCCATCTTCTTCATCCCTTCAAATCTTGATTTAGGTCGAGAGGCTCTCGGTGAAGTAGATTGCTTCTTCTTGGGTTCGGCTGGAATCTTCTCTTCTTGGAACGCTTGGATTTCAGGTGCAGCAACTGGTGGTGGTTCGGCAGAGGAAGCATGTGCTGGAGGCAGTGAAATCGCAGGTGGGAGTAGAATGTCAGGTAATTCTATGTCTTGTGCTTGCCACGGTTGAATTTCCTCCATTGACTTGATTTCGTATCCTCTTGTAAGGCTTTGGATAGAAGCTTGCTGAATACTCATGAAGTTGGTAAACATCTTTGCTAGATTTCCGCATTGAGCAGTTAACTCCTTCAATTCTTTGCGGATTTCTAATATCTCCGACTCCTTTGTTGTGTCAGCTTCATCGATTGTACTCAATTGATGAATGTTCTCGGTCATAGTGTTGAGCAGCTTCCTTGCTTCTTCAGGTGTCTTGAGTGTAAGGCTTCCTCCGCTTGCAGAATCGATATATGTTCGATTTTCACAGAGAAGCCCATCATAAAAATTTTGAATTAAAAGTGCTTCACTCAAGTTGTGATAAGGACAACTTGCACAAATCCCATTGTATCTCTCCCAGTATTGATGCCACTTCTCGTCAGGTGATTGTTGACAAGAACTGATTCTTTTTCTGACAACAGCTCGCTTCGCTTCTGGAAAATACTTGTTTAAGAATGCTCTCTCCAAGTCTTTCCACGAAGTTATGGATTTTGGTGTTAGGCTCACAAACCAGCTCCTTGCTTTTCCTTCAAGAGTGAGTGGAAAAGTTCGAAGTTTAGCTAGTTCTTTAGGCATCCCAGTAATTGCAGCACACTTGATAGAGAAAACTTGCAGGTGCTCGTGAGGATTCTCATGAGGTTCTCCTTGAAAAATCGGCAACATACGGATTAGTCCTGGCTTCAGTTTGTATGTCATATCCAAGGCTGGATAATCAATACATAGGGGCGGCACTTCACAGTTGAAATTCAGCTCCCTTAACGAACGTGGTTGCTCCATTGAATTTTTCCTACAAAATAAAAGAAGATCAAGTGCAAATTAATAGAAAAATAAAGAAAAAGAAAAATAAAACGCAATCTCCCCGGCAACGGCGCCAAAATTTATGACCGGTCGTCAGCAAATCATAAAAATAAAATTCCCAACAAATTCCTAACTAAAGCAGATAGGGCAAGTAGGGGTCGAACCCAAAGAGAAATAGGTTATTAATCTTTTTCTTAAAACAATTAAACAAATTAAAGAGAATTTTTATAGTGAAATTAAACCTAATCAAACTAACAATTAAAATCAATCAAGAGAACAATCAAGAACATTAAAGAAAACAATTAACAAGAAAGCAGTGAATAATCAAGAAAACAATTAATAAAAACCTCCAACATAGAATTAATATCCCTCTTGACAATTATAACATGGATCATTGATATCCAATAATTATGAAATCATTGAATAGCTTGTCGGAATTAAATCCTAAATCACCTTAATTAGGTAAGATTACTCGTCAAAGCTTAAATTACCCATTTTTCCTCCTAACTAATCAATTAGCCGTCAAGCCTTAAAGATTTATTAGGAATTAAAGCATTAAGAACTAGTAATTTATACAAGCACAAAGAGCAATTTCTCACTCAAAGTTCCTTATCTCCCTTAGAAGGGACTTCCGTCCTCCCCCAATTGCTACAAACTACCAAGCCGGAACGTCAATCCTCGACTTGATCTAGCTAATGCTAACTTTATTTATCATGAAAGTGCCGGCTCAATCAATCAAAACAAGCAACATAAAATTAAAACAGAGATCAAAAGAATACTCTAACAATTATCATATATAAGCACAAAATCTCACCAATATATATGTCAAGAGATCAATTAAATTCTACATTGGAGTAAAGAAAAGGATTACTCACTCATAAATTGAGTGAGCATCCAAAGAATAAGAAGAAAAACTTATCTTATGGATGGAAGAAGAGGGGGCGGCGGCACTAGGGCTTTTGTCCTCCAAAACTTCAACAATTCTACAAAATAATTTCTAGATCTACTTGTATGTGTGTATATTCTAAAAACCTAGACCTAAGGTGCCTATTTATAGTGGAAATAACCCTAGGAATTCCAATCCTAACTTGGAAAGAAGTCTAGGACGGTTTAAGGTTCTAACTTGGACTCCAAGTTAAATTAAAAGTCTTCCTAGAGTAGAATCCAAGTCAAAATAGGATCCTGAATTTTTGCTGAATTCGTGAAGTGACTTCGACGGCATTTTTGGGCTTGAAGATGGCAGAACTGGGTCTTGGACTTCAAAAGAAAATTGTAGATCTCGGAGTCAGCTTTCCAACAAGTACTCATGGGCTTCAATCGGAGGTCTGAGCAGAAAGTTATGAGTTTTTTACCAAAACTGCGCCTGAATCCTAATCCTGTTAGGACTAGAATCGGGAATCTACGGGATTTGGATATTTCCTTGGATTTAGGAGTCATTAATTGGGATTTTAATTCTAATTAATATTTTATATGGGCTGAGTATTTTCCCACATAAATTATCCATAAATACCAAAGCTTGAGAACTTATCCATGGCTTGTCTTCAATTAAAGCTCCAATCTTCAATTCTTGCTTCTTGAAATAATTCTTCAAAGTCTTCAAATCTCCAATTTGTCTTCAATAAGTCTTCAAACACGAACTTCGAATCTCCAAATCTATGCTCAAAATTGCTTTGCTAAAATCTGTGTAAAAAGTCATCAAAATAACTCCAAAAGAGGTGAAAAATAACAATTTCTCAATTTCACATCACTTAAGAACTTAAAACACAATTATCATCAAAATAGCATATAATTAAGCATAAATAGATCCAAAAACATAGTAAAATAGACATAAAAATAGGGTTGTTTTTGGCTCAATCACGTGGTCCGAATTAGTCAACGCGAAGTGGCTAAAGCCTTACTATTGCTAGAACGAATATTGTTCGAGTAGGCCTCTCTTTATTACCCATGGGAGGAGATTCCCTTGTACTGGGTCCTTTTGTTTACTACTTAAATAAATACAAAGAGAGTATCATTTGCCACAAAATACTTCTTTGCACATACTGCAGATATACAACTGCACCTCACACACACATATGAATATTCTACACACATACAAATATTCCACACACATATTCACATATGAATATTCTACACACATACGGAGTACTCCACAAATGTTCATATCCCACACACATGTGAATAATCCATACACACATGAGTATTCCACAAATAAAGTATTCCACACATAAAAAAGGGCCACACATATGCACCCTATGCGAAACACAGTCATAAAGGCAAAACTATCTAAGTTCTAAAGTTCAAATAAAAGACATAGAGCATAAAATAGTCATCCCCCAAAGTCGAAACCCACATTATCACGCTTGTTAAGTCGAAGATAGGCATGCATGCAGTTGCCGCACTCATCCGCAAACAACACTTCATCAACGACCTCCTGCTCTGACTCAAGAACCTTAATACGACCCTCAGCCTCGGCAAGCTGTCTCAAGAGGGTATTTCTCAAATGGTGGGCCTGCCTCAATTCGTTGCCGAGATTGTAGCTTCGCCGAACCTCAGGGCAGTCAAAAAACTTTGTGGCAGCATGCGCATGAGCCACATCCTCAAGGTGGGATTGAAATGCGGCAACATTAAAGCCAATGGCAGAAGCATCATGGATAGGGCTCTGCCATCTAAAGAGAAGATCCTTGGACACAGAGCTAAGTGGTGTCTGACTCATTTCCCTAACAACACAACATAACAAGTCCAGATTAAAGTTTGCAGTACTAGGCCCCACTCTAACCTGAGAATCAAACTGCGACAAAGATTTGGTAATTTTTTCGGCCCATGGCCCCAAAGAAGACCGCACGAAGTACGGAGTCCCTGGCACTGGCAATGTACCATCCTCAAGGTCTGGAAAGTCTTCAGATTTAAGGGAAACAAGCGGCCTAGCCCTCAACCTACCAATCAAGTCCTCCACAGCAGCGGTACTATCCTTATTCACTGCTGCAGTAACATCTGCCAAGACCGCATCAACAAATGTCCCTCCTCCTATAACAAAGGTCCACAAAACACAGTAATAAGAAAGGAGGGGGTAGATAGTCAGAAGAGGCAAGTAAAAGAAAGAAAAAATGGCGCCATACCTTGATCATCAACTGTCACAGTATCATCTTGACCACTCACTGCGGCAACGCCGTCACGGTCACCCGAAAGGCTAGTGCCACCACCACCATCTTTTTCTAAGGACGCAAGTTCCACGGTGACAGCATCGCTTCCCTCAGCCAATGCGGTGACATCAGCCTCTAGGATGAGAAAACTCTTATCTGCGGCGGTCATATCAATATCATCAACTGCAGGGACTTGCGTTGCGGCGCCACACAGAGTGGCAGTATCGTTTTTTCCAGCAGGTGACCCAAGCCCAACTTCTGCCACATCATCTGCAGATTGTGGAATATGAGCGGCGTTTCCAAAAGGAACGGCGGCGACAAATGGCAAGCAAAGATGCGAAAAAAAGGAAGGGGCTTAATTATACCTGGAGGCTGGCCATCCCCTGCCTTAGAGAAGTCAGTGCCATCATCAACCGCTGTAGAAGCATCGATAGAAGGGCTTTTACCTAAAAAAAAGAAGAGAGAGAACGGTGTCAAACAAAGCAACAAGAGATTAAGGGCGCGTCAAAAGCAAGAATGAAGCCTAGGGCCTCTACCAGAAGTACCTTTATCCATGCTGGTGAGTTGAGCAAAGGGATTAGGCGCATGAGCAAGCTGACTGAAAGTACTAACAGAAACAATGGAAGTAGCAAGGATGGCAGGATTGAAAGCACCTAGCCAAGCAATGGAAGAAGAAAAGTAAGAGATAGGTCGCCTATGTGGAGCAAAGAAAGAAGCTTACTATGTGAATAGCAACACTCACCAGAAGCATCCACAGCCAATGGTGTGACATTCGAAAGAGCCTCGGAAGAAGACCCGTCATCTAGTCTTGCGGTGTCCTGTTATCATGGATACTCAAATAAGCTAATGAAAATGATGACAAGGGATGATGGACAAAGAAGGAAATGAGCTTGGGAATGCACATACTGGGGGCCGACTATGCGTGTTACTCCCAGACTTTGAGCTATGAGCTAATCTCGCACTAGTGCGGCGGGAAATGGGCTTGCTGGTAAAATCAGCTCTAATCTTTTTTGCACTGGAAGAACCTTCGGCGATATCAACAACCGTTTTAGGCCTGAGCTTGCGCTTGCGGCTGGGGGTTGCGGACTTGGTATTCTTTTCCTTCGGAGGGGCTGACTTCGCACTTTTCTTGGAGACTGGACGCCTGACCTTTCAGCTTTGCGGGGGTGCCAAGCTCAATAATGGCATCATCACTGCCATCCCCATCATCAGGTTTATCTCTAAGGTTGACAATCCGAATCACACCTTCCTTAGCTATGAGAGCAGGCTCATCTGAAGAATCACCCCACAACACCCAGCCATCCTCAGTATACTCATAATAGCCTGTGTCGCAATGACGCTCCACAAATAACTTGTGAAGATCACCTGCCAGCAGCCTGTTGCTGCTGCGATCAACTGGCTTGCGGACGGGCTTGGCTGTAGAACGCATAAAGGCACCAAGATCAGATATAAATATTGCCCAATACTCAATCATGGCAGGGTTCATCACAGAGATGTATGCATCCCCTAACACCATCAATTTTATCTCCATCAACGCACAACGTCCTCGAAAGGGCTGAAGCAGGAACTCATTAATACATTGGGGCCAAGAAGGAAGTGTAGTTGCAGGCGCCAAGGAGACACCCTGGTCATAACCAAACTGCCGCATAACACGATCAGGCTGATAGCGTGTCACCCCAAAACTGCCAACTAGAGAAAGGAAGGGAAGAGGCCTCAGAGTCACACAAACATAAGCTTCCAGTAAAGATAAATTAGTACCAGTCAAAACAATTTCACTAGGCTCAGAGCCTATCGACAGTCTCACTAATAGGTGGCTGGACAACATGAGACCGAGACTGATCATAAGGCCGCCAAGTGAACTCGTCGGCATAATCAAATACAGTATACAGGCGGGTATACTCAGTAGCAGGGACCTTCTTGCTTATCAACCACAGATGCGGGGATAACCTCCAAAGCTGAATCCACCATCACCGCCCCAATCACAAGAATGCCGAGTCTCAATCTCCCTCAGAGAATTAAATGGGACAGCAAAACTAGAATAATGCTCATATAGAAAAACTTGCAGAAGAGGGTAGGATACCGCGGTCTCAATCAGAAAACACCCGCCACCCTCCATCTCATCATCAAAGAAAGTATCAAGCTGGTGGTAGAGCGTACCAAGAACCAAGGGTGCCAAGGGGAAGGAAAAACCTCGAGACAACTTTATAGCAACACGCACTAGCTCAATCAAGACCCTGTCACCAGGAAAACCTCCAAACACAAATTTGCTCAACCACAGCAGTACGAGCGCGACTCTGCGGTCAAGCACAACTATATCATTGCCAGGTTTCCCATAATACTGCAGCCAATCAAAAAGTTTTGCGGTCTTAATATCATTGAACTTCTTGCCCGCGACAATGGTATGGTGAACTGTCAGGAGTGAGGACTCAATGGCCTACTCATCCGCATCAAGCTGAAAAAGACGTGGGTCCAGGTCACCAAGGAAGGGAAGGAGAGTAGCCTCTACAACATCTTCAAGAGTAACTAGAATCTCACCAAAGGCTGCAATAAAGGTGTGCGTAGACTTATTCCATCGCTGTAGCAAGAAACCCATTGCTTCACTATCAGCAAAGAATCTCCCTTTCCTCGCCAAACAAATAGCATCAAAGACCCGAGCCTGTATCAGAAGGTTTCTGAACCCGACGTCATCTCTAAACTCTCTATCAATCCAGTTGGTCCAAAGAGTATTGAAGGAGCCAGCCGAGAACACAGGGTGGATAGTTGCTGGAGCCAAATCCCCTATTCCCAAACGAGCTCGAGATGTCTCCTTGATAACAGAAAACCACTCCTTGCCCGCGGCGGCACATTCACAAACAAGATGGAAGTTGTCCCCTGCAGATGCTATCAGATAGCTCCATCCAGGCATCATACAATGAGCCAACTTGCGGCAAGCTTACTTGTTTCGCCATGGCGCTACAGAAACATTCAAAAAAAAAAAAGGGCGCACAATTAGAAAAGAGCAAGCAGACAAGACTTGGCAAGAAGTGAGCTCGAGAAGAAGTGGAGAAGAAATCATACCTCTTGAAGAATGAGGTTGCTATAAGCCACGGCGGTAAGTGACCAATATACGACAATGGAAAATTGTGCCAGCCAAAGCACCTGCGCGGCGTTAACAATGGCAACCCAATCAAGATATGGCAAAAAAAATTTGCAGCAGCGCAAAGTCGAAAGGAAGATGAATTTACCGCAGTAATGGTACGAGAGAAGCAGAGTCAAAGCCCCAAGCCCACGGCAAGGTCGAATGATAGAGCCTACGACAAAATTAACAAAGAAAAGTTCACAATGATCCAACACTGCCACAAGAAGCAAATTCCAACATAATATGGGCACAAGAGGCAAGCATCTCTGCAATCACACAATACACACAAACTTACTCACTGCAGTGGAGCACAAAATATCAAGCCAAAAGCCGCAGGGCCATAGTGGAAGGGGAAGATTAGCAGGACCTGCGACATGCACAAAAAAGAAGCAAAGTCTAATTCAGTAATCCAGCACAAAAATTCACCACTACCAAAAAGAAATTCCCACACGGCAAAAGTGGAAGGAAATTTCAAAGCACATATCAACAAAGTGGAGTAACCAAAGTGAAGCCAAATTCACAGGAAATCACGAGGGCATCATCAATCAGTTAAGCCATTTCAAAAAAAAAAAAAGGAAAAGAGAGAAGGTGAAAATCTGTAGAAAACCGAGCCCATTGCCGATAGGCTCAGGCGGACAGGGCCGCAGCGGCTCCACGTCACAACGACAACAAGGGGACCGGCGACGCTGCCCCGATCGAAAAAAAAAATGTGCGTGCTAGGGTCCGCAGAAACCCTAGCCGTGCTGCCGCCAAAGCTAGCATCGACAAGTGCGCCACTCGGCGGCGGTGCTCCGCCAACGGAAGGTCGCCGCGGCATCAACGAAAGCTGAGAGAAAAGTGAAAAGAAGTAGAAGAAAAGAAAAATAAGGTAATGTAGCAATGGGAGAGAGACGGGAAAGCGAGATTACTTTTGCACGAGGAAGTTTGCAGTTGGGAGCGGAAGAGGTGAAGCAGATCCGAGAGTTGAAGCGGTGAGATGAGGAGGCGCTACTTTCAGGAGAAAAAGGGAGGAAGTGACATGATTAAAAAAAAGAGAAGGAAATTTTCTTTTCTTCTAAAAAGAAAAAAAAAGTTGTGGGGATAAGGAAGGAAGCGGAAGCGTCAGTCTTGGATTGGGGCAAGACTAAAGTTTCTAAGTGTCTAGCAATATGTATGTATAATTACATATGTGATGCAAATGTGAGATGTTTGGGAATAAATTCAACAAAAGAAGAGGGAGGAGCAGCTCAACAGTGGCCATAATGGGACCATTCGACGATTCTCATTCCCGAGAAACTAGGTTCATTCCCAGAAGTAAAAGCAAGCAAATACCCTTTGGAAAACAAGAAGGGTTCAATGGGACCAGGCGTCCTTTGAGGAACAAATGAGCAAGTGAAGAATTTGTTCCCTTGGAAAAGTAAGCACCACTCTGAACCCAGCAGTAGAAGCCGCCATTGCAGAAAGGTCTTGTCAAGAGAGTGTTCCCACCAAAAGGCTAGTTTTGACCTTCTTCAAACTTGATTATTTGAGTTCAAGACTCGTATAGTGCAAGTCTTTCACTCAAAGGGGGCTAAATGTTAAGGGTCAAAACGGTAAGACCCAAAGCCCGCAAAAAAGGGCCCAAACACACATCACACCGTCAAGGTGTACCCATCACAACACACATAGGTAACCCTATTTATAACAAGGGTCCATGGTTTTATCACAAGCCCACCACACTTATAGTGGGCCGCCAACACAAAAGGGTCCAATAAAGCATGCTCATGCATAGGGCCCAAACCAAGCTTATGGCCCAATGAGTCACAAACGCAGGCCGAAGCCCGCCACATTAACACACAGAGTCAAAGATTCCACGGCAAAAGGTCTCCATCATCACGTGGCGATTGTTGCAGCGCCGCTTAAGGGGAAGCCTAAATGCCGCATGGAAGATGCCAAAGAGCGAATATTGCCAAAGGGAGTAACCTTTTACTTAATCCCATATTTAATTACGTTATAAGAAGCCAATTATCACAAACGAAACACACTGATCCTTGGATTTGCAGGGAACATGGACCAAGACCACGTAGCGCGAAAACACTTTGAAGGAGTGGCTTGGATGGCATGTGAGGATGGGAATCTGCCAAGGGTTATTTTTGGGCGAGACAACTTGCTTGGGAGTTGTATACTTGAAATCGCTTTCTTTTAATTTCTTTCCCTTTTATAGTGGTTCCCATCTTTTTTCTTCAAACCAATCTTTCAAAGTGTAATCCCATGAGTTTAAAGCAAATAAGAGTGCAATTTTTCTACTTGATTTAGCTTTGCAAGTGACACTCTGTTCTTAGCGTAAAAAAACAGGGGCAAACAGAGTCTGTATTGTCTTCTTCAAAGTGGCAATCTTGCGGTAGACCCTTCTCCACTGCACAATTCATCATCACCGCAACCCAACTTTCTTGAAGCTCCCTGACGAGTTGCGTTTTCACTATATCTCCCTTTTGTACTGCAACAAATTCTAAACACTGCAGCTTGACTTCTTCCAAAACTCGCCGCGGAAGATGCATTTTATTCTCCTCTAAAAAACCCGATTTCTATTTTGAGAAAAAGGGGTTGGCCCAAGCCCATTTGGGGCCGAGACTGGTTAGCTCACACTCTTCGCACAAAAGGCTCCCCACAGGTTCAAAGCTTATAACCTCAACCAAACTTTCATGTGGCGGAGGGGGGGGGGGGGCATGGCCCCTGCTGCCTCCTGGTTCCGCTACTGACTTTATTTTTCGTTTCATTAAATTAGAGAATTAATATGTACGGAATTTTCATATTTTTAATGAAAATATTACTAATATTTTTAAGAAAACTAGTCTTCATTTTCACGTGCGTCACAAGTTAAAGGAAATAATAGCATGTCAATTACTCTTGTTTTATTCTAAAAAAAACCTTAAATTCTTGGTACACACTTCAATACATTAAACTACCAATACACACTCCAAAAATAGAAACATATCAATCACAATAATTAAATTTTAAATAAATTTTAAACTTAATTAGTTCTTAAAAAAATATGAATAATTAATGATTAATCAACTTATTCTAACTTTTAAACTTCAAAGTAATGATAACAAGAAAGGTACCCTCGTGCTTACGCTGCGGGCATCTTGTTATTTGGACTGCATTTGTCGACTTGCTAAATTTGGTTCTTTGAACTAAAACTCCATTTATTTATATAAATAAGAAGCTATGAACAATTAGAATGCTTAGGATATGGCATTGGTTATAAATTCATCAATTAAGAGCAACTCTTAATTAATTCATATATGAAAACTGCAATTTGTTCAAAACATATTCTTTCATTGAGAAGGAAAATAAAAAAGATTCAACACCTGTTAGATGAAGACCGGCTCAGAATTGGCATTCCGAGACCGTAGTTACTGACATCTCTTTCTTTTCTATTGTTCTTTTGTAGCAAAAAAAAAACAAAAACAAAAAAAAACAAGATTGTTTTTTATTCAAAAGGTAAAGTACCTAAACTTTGAACTTGCATTTGTATGTAATGCATAAAAACTAAGACTAACTATTGTTTCAAATGGATACTGGACTATCTAAAAAACATATTGCTAATGCAGAAAATTTTATCAAGATCAAACTTTTTTCACATATATCATATAATTTGACATTAGTTTTTGACTATTGAGTACATAAATTGACATTACCTAAACCCTTTTCATATATACAAATAATCTATTGAAAAAAAAATATCCACACACCAAAAACTCATTCACATAATCACATCTAATTAATTCAATAAACAAAAGACAATGTAAACACAATTAATGTCGTGTTAATGCAAAATAAGGTAGAATTTACATTAAAAACCAAACACATTAACACAATAATATTAAGATCTAAAGGACTCTTAAGTAATTAACTAAATTGAGAAAAGACAAAAACGAGGCGAAAAGGTTGTTTCAGGTTAAAAGTTGAAAAGGGCTGTGAGTAATTTCCCTAGGTTACAAAAATAATTAGTAGGATATATAATACTTTTATTAGTTTATTTTTAGAAGTGTTCATGGGCCGGGCTGAGTTTAAGCCGGGCCCAAGCTATGATTTATATTTATGTAGCTTGCCAGGCCCAGCCCGACCCTACTAAACAGGTCTCTTCTTATATCCAAGCTCGTCCAATTAAAAAAAGCTTTGTCCAACGTCGTACAAGTCCATCCATTTAGTAATTAAATATATAATATTTATTTTTTAACTCATTATTTGTTATTTAAAATATATTTATTATTTATTTATTAATATATATCTAAAATAATAAAGTTTAATTAATTTATATATTTTTTATCAAAATAATTAATTTACACATGTAATAAATATTTTAACTAATCAATCTATTTAAAAACAAATAAAATAATCTAATTATTTAACTATATGGGCTCGGGCCAGGCTTTTTGGCTAAGACCAAGTTCGGCCCATTTTGTAAACGGTCCTTTAAAAGGTGAATTGCTAAACACCGCCCCTATTTACTAGCTACTGCCACCCAAAAGACACCTTTGCCCTTTGCTTCATTTTCTTCAAACTTTTTAACCTTTCAAATCCTCTGAAACTTTCAAACTAAAAATCTCAAATTTTCAAGCCAATCTTCAAGCAAATCATGGCGGATTTCTTTCATGGGAGAGGCAAAGGACCGATGGGACTCTAGGTGTCGAAACTTTCGGGACCGGGGGACCCTGTCGAAACGACGTTGGAAATGGTGTCGCCACTAATCTTTTTTAAGGTGTGATTAGCCACCTAAAGGTCACTTAAGCTAAGTAAAGTCCATAGCTCGACAATGGACCCACTAAACCTAAGGTCCGGTCTTTGTAACCTAAATCTAGGTCCGGGAGTCGATTACGCCCAGGGAAGGATCAGCACCCCTGGAGCGCCCGTCAAGTGACGGTACCTCTTAATCTAACTAGATCTAATGGGTCGAAAAGAAAAGTTGGTTGCTTTTAATCCTAATCTTGATTATTATTAAAAAGGAGTTATAAAAAGAAGATAAAACCATTTTTGAAACCAATGTCGAGAATTCGAAGAATATAATCGAACACCGTCGATCAATTCTGCCTCAATTCTCTTTCACTTTTTGTTCTCTTATTGAGTCTTCCGCATCGGGAAGCAATTTTGAAAATGCTGTGATAAAATCTTTTCCTTTTTTGAATTTGAAAAACTTGATCAATTTTATTAATTTCCAAAATCTTCTTTTGAGTTGCTTAATTAAAAAAACATTCCCTTTTTTGAAAATGCTTACCTTGAAAACTCTTAAATTACCCATTTCTTAATTTTGAAAATCAAATAAGAGAACATGGTTTGAGGAAAACTCCTTTTTGAAAACACCTTTTATTACTTCTTTTAATTTTCTGATTTTTTCATTTATTGGATTTTTCCTTTTTTTTATCTCTAAATTAATGCATGTATGCAAATGATGAATGCAAAGTCCAATTACTAAAGTTAATTCGCGTAACCCGGGTTTTTGAAAGCACTTCCCGAGATATATGCTCGGAACCCCGACGTATCCCGAGAAGAGCCGTCTCATCCTCGGAGACATTCAGTGGCCCCAAAAACTCGACCACACACTGAATGCCCCTTCTTCGGAAGGATTACGGTCATTAACTGAATTAAAGTGGTATGATATGCAAATAGATATAATCAATGACAAGTAAATATGATATGCATGCAATTAGTTTCTACTTTACTAAATTATTACAAACCAAGGCCCGATTGGACCAATTAACAAATTAATAATAACTAAAAGAAATAAAAACTTATGGGCCGGACTGGGTCTACTGGGGACCTTTTCTGCACACTAAGAAAATCATTAGCGAAGTTCAGGAAGCATATAAACAAATCAAAATGCAAATTCAAAATCAAAGACCAAAATCAATAATAAATTGAATTTAAACAAATGGGAATACAGCTCATGGGATATACATACATCACAATTGAATCTAATTTAGGAAATCAAATCTTTAGACCAAAAATCTTAATTCTCAAATCAAAAGGCATTTAAAATGATTCACCAATTTCTTTCAAGTTATTTTCAAATTTGGAAAATTAGGTTTTTAACTCCAAGCTTTGTTTTTTCCAAGAGTTAAAAATGACCCAAAGTGTCTTAACATGTCATCCTCAAGTCATATTTAATTTAAGGAAAAATTATAGCTTTAAGTAAAAAAACCTCAATTTTTCAAATTCGAATTAGCTCAATTCAAAATTATGAAATCAACTTAAATTACTTCCAACTTGAACATCAAGGTCTCAAAACCAATTTGCCATGAATAAACACAATTTCCACTAAAAATTCAATCTTTTAGCCTAAATCCC